>PVLC010001920.1:0-41428 GCA_004027655.1 Graphiurus murinus | reverse complement strand
GAAATACCCAGGCTCAAGGCTGGCCTGTCTGGTAGATAACTTGCCTTTTCTGCCTATAGTCTCAGAGAAGTATTTATCTTTGAAGTTAAAAAAAAATGTCACCAAAATATTTCCTTGGGTTGCTAGTTACTGCGACATGGTAGGCCATTTAAATCTATTGATTTTAAACTCTATTGCAGAAATATTTTCTCCTATTATACGTTTGAATTATTTTTCTTCTAAATATTTTGGTCTCATTTTTGTTTTGTTTTGTAACTTGGGATTGAACCCAGGGGGAATTTACCTCTGAGATACACTCCCATCCCCTTTTATGTTGAAAGATCTCACTAGGTTGCTGAGAGTCCTGCTAATTTCCTGGGCTGTCCTCCAACTTGTGATCCTTCCATCTCAACCTCCCAGGTTACAAGTGTGCACCACTACGACTTACTTGGTCTCATCATCAAGGACACAGGTAATGTTATTATATATTCTTTGTCTTTCTCCTTAACCACATTTTATGTACTTTTTTTTCTCTAGCTACTTGTCTTTATTCAGTTGAAATTTTCTCAGGCCTGTTATTTGTGTCCTTGTATGTTTTGTTTTTAGTAGAATCTATTCTACCTTGTTTTCTAATGCAATTTCAATTTCTCTAATGTGTTTTTATTACTACCTTGATTTATCTTCCAAGTTCTGCCAACTTACTCTTTATGACTTCCTGAAGCAAGTGAACTTTATGACTTCCCGAAGCAGGTGAACTGCTCAACTGAACATAACTTCCTCAAGAGCAAAACCCTAGACTCTAGATGAGATATGGACTCTGTTTTATAGAAACCTTTTTCAAAGTTTCTGGGTCTTTCACATCTGTTTTAAAATATATTTTCAAAAAGTTCAGCTTCTTTTTCTCTCTTAAAACCCTCATATGACTTTCTATCATATTTAGAGTTAGATTTAAGTAGGTGGGCCTATGGAGCCCCAAATTATCTGGCTCCTGTTAGCTCTGAACCTTATCTCATATCCCTCCTTTAAATCCCTTTTCCATTTCCTCCAAAACCTTGCTCATTTTTACATTATGGCCTTAATATGCACCTGCCTGCTCTCTGGAGAGCTGTTCAACACCAGCATTGGTGGCTTCTTCTGAACTTTCAGCTCTTATTCTAATTGTTACCCCTTCAGAGAAGCCTTTCCAGTCTGGCCACTCCCTAGCCTATCTCCCTGTTTTATTTTCTTTAGAGCATTTATCATTCTCTGACAGGCTCTTGTTTACTTATTATTTTATTCTCTCTCTCTTTACTAAAGTATGGACACAATGTCAGTTTAGTTCTCTGCTACTTCTCCAAGATCTGGAACAGTGCCAGGCACACGGTAGGTATTCAATAAATCTTTGTGAAATGAAGGAACACAGGAATCATCATAATCAACATTGTGTAGTTACTAAATGGGAGAATCTTTGTGACCCAGCAAGCTTAGAGAGGGTGTAAAAACCAGGGCTCTGCTCTTGAGAAGGTGATATAATGGGGCCTGCTTCCCACCCTGGCAGCTAACAGCCTGTTTCAAAGCTGATGTTTTTCTTCATTTGTTCTCCCCCTTTTCTTCACCCCTTGTTATCAAATAACATGTTCTTATCCATTTACTGATGGAAAGGGATCTGGCACCTATGAATCTGAAAAAGAACTGACTCAGGGAAGACTTAAACATGAATTGTGTTCCTTGTGATGGACACAACGGCTTCTGCATAAGGACTGACTAAGGAAGACTTGAACATGAATTCTTCTGATGAGACACCAGCATGACCCTCAAGAGCTAACTCTTTTTTTGTTTTGTTTTTTTGCAGTACTGGGGATGGAATCCAGGGGCATTCTACCTCTGAGCTACACCCCCAGTCTTATTTTTTATTCTTTATTTTGAAACATGGTCTCACTAAGTCGCAGAGGGCCTCACTAAGCAGCTGAGGCTGGCTGCGAACCCAGATCCTCCTGTCTCAGCCTCCAAAGTACTAGGATTACAAGTGTGCGCCACCATGCCTGGCTCCATTTTATTTTTCTTAAGCATTCTTTTTAAAAAAGATTTTTAATTGGAACATCATAATAACATAATAGTAACATTCATTGCTACATATTTGTACATGCACATATTTTTCCATTTTAATGTGATGCTATAACTATCACATTCTCTGGCTTTTCTATTCCTTTAATTTTAGGAGGAAACATTCTCTAGTCCTGATATTTTACTCTGTGTGGTGGCAGCTCCGATAAGCAATGTTCTGGATTTTTCCTCCACTCAGGGGAGGGGAAGCGACCTGTGTAATTGGAGCATTTGCAATATGCTACTGTGACATGTGAGCTCTGCACTTTTCTTTTGAGATCTACCTGTCTGTTGAGATCATATAATCGGTGTGTAACATAAGTTGTAAAGTCTGTTTCTGCAGAAGAGGGATGTGATTGACCAGTGCTCCTTGTGATTGGGGGGTAAGTCTATCTAAGAAGGAGATGCAGTCATAAAAGAATATCATCTTCATGCTCCTAAGTCACATCTCCAGCAACTCTACCAGCAAGAAAACTGGTATTTTGATCTCCACAGTCCTGCTGCCTTGGTCATTCTCAGGCAGGAGGAGAGAGATACTATTTCTTGTTCCACTTAAACATAAACATTTGGCACCTTAAACTCAGACATTACTCTCCTTCTCAAATATTAAAAGAGAGACATTCCCTCTGGTTAATTGGCCTTGGGGCTTCAGCATAGGTATTTACTGAGACAGAAGGGCCAGAAAAAAAATCAAGATATGTGGTGTTATGGAGTCAGAAGTAAAGTTTCCAAGAGTTTTCTCAATGCAGCTAAATGCATTGGTTAAGAAAAACATGGACCAAGAGAAGGCTATTTGATTTGTTGATGAGGAAATATCTGATGGCCTTTGAGCAGTGATTCTCAAAGTGTGGTTTATGGTCCGTTGGGAGACTAGGTGATCCTCGTGGAACTGAATGGAAGTGTAAGTGCATTGTGTTTCAATGTGGGTACATTATGTTCAATTTCAGACTTTCTTTGACGTCAAAGGGGGCTCATTTATGGGTTTTGAAGGGTTAGTATGATTTGATATTAATAAACTAAAATTAGCATTTTATTAGTATACATTGTCACTTCTAAACGATGATGGAGTGAGGTATAATGAAGAAGCAGGCAGAACATCAAGACCAATTTTTGCTCAGAACAAAAGTATAAAAATAGGACAGTAAACACAGAAACAATCTTTTTTCCTCAGACCCTAAGTACTTTGACTTTTATAATACAGCCAGAGTATCTCAGATGATTTAATCTTTCTTCTTAAAATCCCTACAGTAGTGATGAGCTACCCCTTTTCCTGCATTAAGTAACACTGTTAGAGTTTTGATATGAGTAATATTCTGAGACATTTTCAAAATAATTGAAAGACCAATTTAATGAGTTTCTCATGCCCTTGCTCTGTTGTAGGTATGGGCTGCAAAGTCAATTGTTCAGATAATTAATCAAAACAATTCATGAAGGAGTTGAATGAGTATTGGTAGTGAGTGAGAAAAGTTACCTAAGCTTCTTTAGAAAGGTAAGACCTTGTGGACAAGGACAATATTTAAGAGCTTCTTGAATTTTACATTCATGCATTTAAAAGCTTTGCCTACTCTCTTTTCTAAATTGCTAGGGAGACAGGACAACTGAACAAAAAATTGTATTTGTATGTTTGGAAGTTTCAGGTAGGTGAGAAAATACCAAATAAGAAATTTTTCTATGCCACTAAATAATAATTAATAGTATGGGTTAATAAGACAGACTTGGGTTCAAATTTGGAGTGTGTGTTCTTGGTCAAATTATTAATTCTCGCTGATCTTCAGTTCCTTCATCTGTCAAGTGGGGATGATAACTGTATTCCTTGTTATAGGGCTAATTTATGCAGTTATGAGAATTACATAAGAAATTAGATATAAGACAGAACTGGCAGATAAAAAGGTACTCAGTAAACTTTGGTTTAAGATATGTATTTACTATGCATTGTAAAACAATTAATTTAACAATTATTCAGAACAATTATTCAGAATTCATTCAGAATAAGGGGAAATGAAGTAGCAACTTCGTGGATTAAATGAAAGCCTAGAGCTTGTTTACTAGGACAGTAAATGCTATCAGACACTGAGAAGCAGCCTGATTGGATTTGCAGTGTTTACATCTACTGAGTTTTGCATCTCTCCAGGAGCTTTTGCCAAAAGTCAATCAGAAAATCTAGGCCAGAGGAAAAAGCAGTGGTCAGAACAAGTTAGTTTTGCTAAAGTGATATAATCTGTTTTTAGAGAGAATATATATTTGAGACTGAAAGCCAACATGGTGTGCTTTAAGGTTTTTTTAATTTCAGGATCTCTGCTTCCTTTCATTCTCCATCCTGCCCCTTCAAACCCCAGCTGCCGTGAACACTCACTTCAGATTCCCAAGTGTCCAGAAGAGGGAGGGAGCTGGGGGAAAGCCACCAAATGTTGTGTGCAGGCATGTCATTATCACTCACTATGAGGTACATTATGTGAGACTATAATGCACCAATAAAAGTATAAAAAAACCCAAAAGCATCCAGAAGATTCTTTAGAGAGATTGAATTAAATTCATATTCATATTTCCTTTCTTTTTTTAAAGCTTCAAATTAAACATCAATAATGAAACTGAGCCAAGTTTAGTAATTTAGGTTAGCATCCCTTAGCTTTTTCATTTGAAAAGCCTTTTATAACCTAATTTTGTCTTCCTATCATTAATCTCTCTCCTCTGTTTTAATATCACCTCGTAATTAGTGTCCTCTTTCACATCCCCTAATAGCATTCTTATGAAAAAAATAAAAAGATCTCTTTTGCCTTCAAACACTCCTATAGCTTATCAGTTAGAAGAAGAAATATTTATGTAAATTGTATGAAAACTTTAAATTTGATGTAATTTGGAGTAAGACTCCTTTTTAATAAACTATTTTTAAAAACCATGAACCGGTGAAGGCCTTGACTTTTCTAGGTATAAATTCACTGGGGGAGATAAGGCTTTCATAAATTATAAATAATACTCTATGTACTTTGCGGATTCTATCATTTCTCTACTTTGTGATTTTGTAGTCATTTGTATTTGTAAAAATATTTTTATAAAAGCTACAAACATATCTATGGATGAAATGGAAGACAATAGAGGTTAACACAAAGTTCTTTAGAGACAGGAGAAAAATCACGATTTAGCCACAACTAGGTAATATCCTGGGTACAGTAAACAAATATAATAACAAGTTGCTTGCTTTTAACAGAGTTGTCAAGTCTTGTGTGTTCCAATCAACAGAAATTTCTACTGTCATCTCCTCTGATTATTTCCTATTTTTTTACTGAATGTTATTTTTTTCCTCCTGTTATTCTTATTCCTCATGTTCTCTTTCAGCATCTCTTAGGTTGTCACTCCCCCTCCCTTTCCTTCGGTATTTCTTATGCTGGAGGTAAAACACAGAAGCCAAAGCTCCAGTTGGAAATGGCTGGAATCAGGGCCAGGCAGAAACCTGTGTGGACAAAAGCCCAGGCTTGGAAAACGAGCTCAGACAAATTTTGGTTTCTTCATCCAGCCCCAAGAAGATAACAAAACTCTACTCATCACTGCCATGACTTCTCCATCCATGGAGAGTCCCTGAAGGGATACAGGAGACTTCTCACAACTGTATCCATCAGGAATTGAGGCTAAACTAACTTCTAAGTGGCATCATGGCTGCTTTGAAAAAGAAGTCCAAGGGCAAAATCAAGTCCTGCACCCTGGAGTATCAAAGCTTTCTAGTCATAAACTGATATTGTCCCAAGCCATAAAATATATTAAATACATATTAAAAAAGGAAGAAAGTAACAATCTACACTGACTATTGGTGCTACATTCCAGATTCAAATAAAAGTAGGAGATAAAGCGTGGTGGTGCATGCTTATAATCTCAGTACTTGGGAGGCAGAGATAAGAGGATCATGGATTTCTGGCCAGCCTCAGCACTTAGTGAGACTCTCCACAACTTAGTGAGACCCTGTTTCAAAATAAAAAATAAAATAGAGCTAGGGGTATACCTTAGGGGGTAGAATGCCCCTGAATTCTATCCCTAGTACCATAAAAAATTAAAATAAAAATGAATTTTAAAAAGAAGGAGATGACTACCCTTTATTTATATGTGCTGATAGTCAATCAACAGTAATATATTGTTTGAGGACTTGCAAGTGAGCAGATGTGAAAGCTTGAGCCGTGAGGGGTGGGAGACCACACAAGCTCTGGAACATCAGTCTGATCACAACAGCGGTTTGGAATCTAACAGTCCATGGACGGATGCTATAAATTTACTTTTATTTTGAATCTCTCCATGAAGGAGTTCATGTTTCACTTGGATGGCTGTAATAGGATTCTGTTTTTTCTCTTCTGGCAAACTAGACAAGACTCCAAAAAGCATGCTAAAGTGAAGTGAGGTTTATTGGCATGTGTTTTTGAGATGCAAATGGAAACACTATGACTTAGAGTCCTTTCAACTTTTATTCTTGGTAATCTTGATTTTTTTTTTCTGTCACAGTGGAAATTAACAATGTTCTGCATAACTAAAAGTGAATAAAACAGAGTTCGGAATGAGTTTTAGTGTGTGTTCTTGTGGGCTTTTCATCTGCAGAAGGATACGGCAAAATAATAATAAGCATGTAATTTTCCACAATGTGTTATCTTAGTGATTAGCACCTCAAGAGCCATCTCATTTCTAGAAAAACAAGATTCGGAGTGATGCTGTCTGCAGCATAACTTTAATGTGCAACATTACTGTGCCAATTTCACCCTGCTATTACTTCTCAGTCCTCATAGTGAGATTCTTTTTTTTTTTCTTATAGCATGATTGGGGCTATGGCATTTATTAGTACTGTTCCATCTCTGATATACTTATTAAGTGATCTAATAGAATCATGTGTATCAGAAAAACAAAGGAGACTATATATAGCTTATTCTTCCTTGTTATAGCTAAATATAGAAAAGACTAATTTCATATAACGTAATCTAGCATCAATTATCAACTGAGTAGTTGATAGCAATTTAAAAAAATAAACTTAAGACTGTGGAAGCTATAAGGGAAGATATTTTGGTATACAAAATTAAGGAGCTACACCTTCTTTAAAGTTTTCATTTCTATTAAGTGAAAGGTTTAAATAGGCAAGTCCTCATCATAGTAAAAGGTATGTATACACTAGACATTAAAATTGTAAGAACTTTTTCCTCTCTTTAGTCTAAAATCTTTCTGCTAACCCCCAAATCTTGCTTTGAAAAATTTTCCAAGCCCTTATTTGACATTAGTACCTGTTCAAGTCTCACACTAGAGATGCACTCAAATGAAAAAAAATATGACATCTCTATATTTTGTGGGAAATAGGGCTTGACTTCTTGAATCAAATGATTTATTTGGGCCATCTTGAAGACTGTTTTCTGCAATATTGAATCAGACAGGATGCTAATCCAATTTTATCATTAAGACTGATGGAAAAATCGGATGCATTATTTTTTGACATTGTTATTCATCATCAAAGGCCACAGATAAACTCAGAATTATCTATAATTTTATACCAATATCAGAACCACTATATTATTTTTAAAAACACTGACATTAAATTTTCATTTTTCTTCTCTGTATTCTCAGAATTTTATGTAATGCTAAGAACACAGTGAGAACTTAATACATATTTTCTGAAATAGACTTTATTGAACTAAATATTTTGTGAGGCTTTACAATCTGAGCATAACACTTTTTATACAGATTCACTAATGTATTCACATACAATTTTTAATGGGAGCCATAATTCTTATGAGAACAACTAAGGCTAAATAGGAAGGTCCTTGGTGTGCTAAAGGAAAACAAGAAAGCTGCCATCCCAAGGTGAGGATCAGACCAGGGACATCTCATAGCACAAACTTTCATTCACTGGTCCCCCACATCCAATTATAATGGGAGATACAGGCCAGTGTTTTAGTGAAGTCTGCATGCAAAGGCAGGGTCTCCACATGCCATTATTATAACAATGTCTAGATTTAGTGACTTAGCCCACCATCACCCTCCCTCCCCTTCCCTTTCTATTTATCATAAATGCAGTTATCTTTTCTGCTATGTCAGTGTGAGAACTACACTGAACAAAACAGAAAACATTTGCTCTACTCAGTATCTTTCATGGAACTTTTGAGTTCTGTTTAAGGGGACACATTTGTAATTTCACTCTCTTTGGGATAGTTATGAATTTTGCAAGACACTCCTGATCATGAGTTTTTACTGTTAAGATACATTTAATAATAATGTAGTGTCATCTTTTAATTTCTGACTTTGAGGCCAAAGTATTTCCCTAGGTATCACAAAGGTTCTCTGCTGACTCACACACATGCACAGGCACAGATACAGACGCTGATTGCAGTATTTACCCTCCTTGCCTCACAACATCCTGCAGAGGATGATCTCCTTTGCCTCTCCTGAAGGATTCACTTACCTGTTTGGAAATTGACTGGATGTCAGGATGCATTCGACTTCCATTTGTGTTCTTCGTGTGACTTCCTCACCGCAGTAAGTTGGACTAATCACAAAGCTTTCTAAGCTCTTGTGTGCTGAGATGAAGCCTCATTTAGTCACTTGGATGTAACTGCCTGGTACTATTTCTAGAGACATTGCTGATCCCAGGTCTACTGTAGCTGCCTGTGCTTTCCCAAGAGACACCCCAGGTGCTTGCTGTTTCAACAGTTTAGTAGCATTGAAATTCAAGTGCTTTTTAAAATCATTGTAATTAGCAAAACTATAAGATGAGAACTTTATGGGTTGTGGATATGTTGCATGAGGGATTTTTTTTCTTTCCTTTTTGACTTTAAAAGAAAAATATACATGTTCATAAGCTGTTTTCATAATAAATACAAAGTTTCCTTAAAAGTGCCACTATTTCCAGCAAATTTTTCCTACTGGGTGCTAGGGGCTTTATGAATATTTCATTTTAACCCTCACCAAGACTTAGGAAGCAAACATTACTATTAATCTTTTTACTGGTGGAGAAATTCAAGTGATTTATGCAAAACCCATGTAATGAATCACAGATTCAAATACAGATTGGTCTGTTTACAAAATTGGCGATTTTCCCTGAACTATGCCATATGCACACCTTTATGATTTAACATAAAAAGCGTACTGATCAGTGTTGGTTGTAATTATTATTGGAGAAATATTTGGTCTGAAAAAATAGGATGGAACAAAAATAATTAAAATTTTTTTTAAGGAGCTAACCTTATTCTTTTAGAAAAAGGATAGTTGAAACACTTTAGGGATTTCATGAACTATGAAGTCAGGATATATGGCATAATTCTAGCAATAAAACTTAATCATTTGTACATGACTAGTGGCAAAGTAGATTGATTTTTAAAAAGCAATAGGGCACTGTCAAGTCTTAAAAATATTCATGATCTTTGATCCACTAATTCCTCACCTGCAAATTTATCTTAATGAAATGATTTCAAAGAGTGAAAACTAAATAGGCACAAAGATTTTCTTTGCAATATGATAGTACAAAATCAGAAGCAAGATAAATGAGTATCAATAGCTAAAAGGATAAGTGAATTATGGTACATCAAGGAGAGGTAATTGTTGTCTAATTTCCTCTCCCTTCCCTGCATCATTAGTTTACCCTCCCTATTGGATATTTCTAATCAGCTTTCAAATGTACTGTCATATTTCTCATATTAAAACAAAAGCCAAACAAATCAAAAGATCTCCTCATTCAGTTATTATTCCTTTTTGTTACTCTCCTTTCAAAGAAAACATCACATTGTCCTTATTTTTTTGTTCCCAATTTCTCTTTGATTTTTTATTTTTATTTCCGTGGTGCTGGGGATTGAACTCAGGGACATTCTACATCTGAGATACACCTCAGCCTTATTTTTATTTTTTATTTTTAAACAGGGTCTTCCTAAAATGCTGAGAGCCCTTTAAGTCACTGAGGCTGGCCTTAAACCTGTGATCCTCCTGTCTCGACCTGCCAAGTACTGGGATTACACGTCTGCACCACCATGCCCAGCTCCAGTTCTGCCTCCCATTATTGGCCCTTGTTAAGCTAACTCTGGATTTCCACACCCAGTGGTGCATTGTCCGTCCTTACCTTGTCCATCTTCCAGCAGCCTTTGACAGGTGATTCCCTCCTCCTGCCATCTGGTATCCTTTCCTCACCAGTCTTCCAGGATGCCACACTTTTTTAGTGTTGCTTCTCACTGGCCACTCCTTTCCAAGTCTCCTTTGTTTATTCCTCTTCACCTCCCCCACTTCTATATGTTTGTACAGTCCAGTAATCAATTCTTGGTCACTACTTTTTCCATAAATTATAATCTCAAGTTAACCAGGGCCTTTCTCTCAGGTCTCAAGATGTGCATATACAATTGCATACCTGACATACCCACTTGGATGACTGACTAACTTGATCTCCCCCACTCTCCACTTTCTGATTTCTACCTTACCCACCTCTATACCATCTCTGTTCCTTCTTTATTTCTCGTCCTCTCCATACCAAGCAACTTCAATCTTCCATGTGCTCAGGTTTAAAACAAAACCCCAAGCTGTCATTCTTTAATTTTTTCTTTTCTTTCATGCCCTACAGCTGGTAAATCCAATCAGCTCTACCTTTGAACAATATTCAGAATCAGATCACTTCTGACCACTGCCATCCTAAATCCCATGTCATGGTAACAGACTCCTAATTGGTCTCCCTGCTTCTGTTCTACCCCCATACTTGATTTCCCACACAAAGCCAGAGTGATTTTTTTTTTTAAATCATAAATTAGATCATGTCAGTAATTTCCTGAAACCCTCTGGGGGCATCCCAACTTGTTCAGAATAAAATTAGAATCTGACATGGCCCTACTTGACTTTCCTAATAGAACCCCCCCCCTTTCACCACACTTTCCCTTATTCCACTTCATTTATTCGGGTCTTCTTGCTGCCTTTCAAACATTCCAAGCTCCCTTTAGCTTCCCGTCTTTACATTGACCTTCTCTCTGTTATAAAAATGCTTTCCTTAAGAACCCTCTGCAGGGCTCACGCCTGCACTTCATTCAGGTCTCCACTCAAACACTACCTTTGTAGAGATGCTTTCTCTAATCAGGCTATTTTAAAATATCACTTTGCCTCTCACTGTCTGCCTCCTTACTCTGCTTAATTATTATTTTTTCTTAGCACTTTTCATCTCTGTCGTGTTATACACTGTCCCTACTAGAAGGTATGCTTCAAGAGAGGAAGGATTTGGGCTCTTTTGCCTACTGGTGATCCACAGAGTCTAGACAACACTTGGTTTATGGTAGAAACTCAATACAGGATTACATAATATCTTCTGAATGAATGAACAAAGCAGGTGTATAATTTAACAGTGCTGAAATAAGCATATAGAACATTATACATATACTTTAATTATAATTATATAAATACATCTTGTGATGATGTGATAACATTAAAATAGTTTTGGGTGGCAGATTTTGAGTAAAATGTTATATTGTTGGATGAATTTGAAAGATTTTTTTGACATAACAAATCACCACATATATCTGGAAGATGATAGCAGTTGACAGTTACAGTGAATGCTGCTGCTCTTTGGGATAAATGATTAACTTCAACCGCAGCAATTCAGAATTAATACCATTCCATTAATACATTTGAATATCACCTCCCATTCTGCACAGCATACCAGGTAAGTGCAACAATTCAGAGACAGACCATCTTCTGAATTCTGCATAGCTCTTCCCCTCCATAGCTGCATGAACTTGGACTAGATATTTAACCCCTCTCAAGGTCAGTTTCTTCATCTGAGAGAGGGGATGGTAATCTACCTACCTCAGAGGATTGTTAAGGGGATTGAAATAAATCCTCTAAGGCATATAGTGTAAACAAGGGCACTAATATGTACTCATCAAATGGTACCATTTGATATTTTTGTTTTTATGAAACTAGACAGATAAATTTGCCCCCATTTCACAGATAAGAAAACCAAAAAGGATAAGTGACAACCAGTAGGTGGCAATCCTTCTAAATCCAATTGTTCTAGTATGTGGCCATTCTGCAGGAGAAGGGCAAAGGTCAAACCTATTCTGCTTAGTATGGGAAAGGATATTTTGTCTCTTGGTGAATTTTCCTGTCCTATCTCTTATCTGGATCATCATTAACTGTCAATAGCAGCATCTCAAAAGTAATGTACCATTAGCTTATTTAAAATTGTATACAATAAGGTATAATTATAGTAAAAATAATTTAAACTTTTGAGTTCTAATTTAAAGTTCTTATATAGGGCACAGACACTAAGAAAGTGAAATTTTATATACATAGTGACTTCTATTATATATCACAAGCTAACTATATTTCCTAACTAATGGATAATTTAACAATGTTTGAAGAAATAAGGAGAAGACAGTGGCTAGTTCAGCCAGATATGTTATGTCTGGAATATCTCATAGGCACCAGATGGAGATTCTAGAACCATACATGGAAGTTTCTAAATCCATACATAATCATGTTACTGAAAAAAAAACCAACAACTTAAGTTTATTGAGAAACCTAGTTGCCAAAAATATAGAACTAATATGAGAATGACCATTGTTTGAAATAATGGTTTGTCCATCTGGGGACTGAGAAAGATTTGGCATAACCAGAGGACCAGCGAGCTAGAAGTCATGTGTCTACATCCATGAGTGACCCTGGGTTCCTTGGGAAGGAATCTATCCTAGAGGAAGTGAGGGCTGGGGCTGAAAAGGAGAATAGACTAGAGCAAAATGAAAGAGGAGTTAAGAGGAAGGCAGGTGCCAGAACTCTGGGAAAATGAAATTGAAATAAAGACAAATAAATATACACCAAAACCCCCATATCGTTTTGGGAACATATATAACCCAGGGACATGAACAAATAGCAGATAAGAGACAGAAGAGGATTCCTCTTCCTTTGGTGCACATAGAGCAGAGTTTCAGCCCAGCGGGGGCTCAGATAGCTAACCAGCACAGGTGGGTCCTCAGTGACCAGACACAGCTGGAGCCACAGCAGCTACCAGACACCATGTCCTCAGTGCAGGTACCAATGGCATCAGCATCAGTCCCAGAAGCCTTAAATCAGCCCTGGGCAGATATCACCACTGACAAAGCTATAGCTATTTCTTAGGTACAGGAGACCCCAGGGACTAAGAACAGAAAATTTCTCTCTGGTACATGTCATGCACAACCAAAAGAACCATGCTTATGAGAGAAAGATGATGTCTTTTAGGGATTCCCAGCAAATAGCAGGGTGGGAGAGGAGAAAAGGGCCAGAGATCTGTAATAGTGTAATAGTCAATGTATAAGTCTGTGGGAGACTGCTGGTCATATCTCTCTCTCTCTCTCTCTCTCTCTCTCTCTCTCTCTCTCTCTCTCGTGTGTGTGTGTGTGTGTGTGTGTGTGTGTGTTACTGGGAATTGAACCTGGGGCATTCTACTTCCCAGCTACACTCCCAGCCCTATGTTATTTTTTATTTTGAATTAAGGTCTCAGTAAGTTTCTGAAGGCCTCACTAAATTGATGAGGCTGGCTTTGAACCTGCAATCCTCCTGTCTCAGTCTCCCATGTACTGAGATTATAGGCCTGCACTACTATACCTGGCTAGCATCTCTCTTAGGATGCAAGTCTCATTAACACACTGGTATGGCTAGGGCAGTATGGGTTTCCTTTGACTTTTGGGATGTCACATATTCTTTTTTTTACTTTTCAACGGGCTCACTCTTTCTTATAATTTCTCAGTTGAAATGACCCTTACTCAGAGTTCCTTTTGTTACAACCTCAATTTCAATGAAATTATATCTATTCCTTAAGCTAAAAATCCTTTCTATATATAAATATTATAAAATATTTCTTGAAGTCTCAAGAAAGATTAAGTAAGTAGTTAGGATGTTGGAATAGCCTCAGAACACAATAATAAGAGATGAGATTAATCTTTGATGATTTTCTAACAAGCCATGAATGAACATTTCACAGTAACTCTAGAATAAAATAAAGTAATTTCACTCCAAGTGAATGTGTGAGAATATATTCACATGTTTGTTATTAACTCATCAGAATTCTTCTGAGCACATTATTTTTCAACTTTGTATTACCATATGATAAAATATAGCTGTGTGATTCATTATTCATACACTCAATTGGAAAGTATATAAATATCATTTCTGTTTGTATTGCATTTATAGTGGAGAAATATATGAATATTTCAAAATTCATATCCCTTCACCCCAAAGCAGTGACAGAGGTTTAGGATTTATTACCATAAGTAAAATCATCTTTGATACAAAAAGAAAACAAAAAATCTTAAGTGTCTGGTTATCAGATACATCTTATTTGATGTGTATTCTTTACAGTGTTAGACTTTTTAGTACTGCTGGCTCTCATGTATTTTGAGGAAGGAAATTGCTAAATAACAAAATTTTCACAAACATTTTACCGAATCCTATAAGTTCAAAAAGCATTTAGTAGGTGTTAATAACAGGTCATCTGTCTTCCACTTTATCTAACTACCCTGAAAGGTATAATGAAAGTGAATTTATGTGAACCTTATCAGAGTATACAATTTTTTTTTCTACATTACAGTTTTCCTAGCTTTGTAAACAAACATTCACACTGTGACTGTGAATTAGATCTTACCAAGCGCCAATTAGCACATTTACCTTTAAGGCAAAATAGACATGTGATCTGTAAATATGTGTTTGGGTTTAACGTAATCAGTAATTTTACTAGTGCTAAAAATAATCATGGAAAATTACATGCATCAACAAATTTATTAGACCCCTGCCACATATCTGAAAACAAATTACCAAGGTAAAAAAAAAAAACACACATTTTTCTCCATTTGAACATTTACATTATTTTTTATTTTATTTTGCGGTACTGGGGATTGAACTCAGAGGCATTCTACCTCTGAGCTATACCCCTAGCCCTATTTTTTATTCTTTATTTTGAAACCAAGTCTCACTAAGTTGCGGAGTGCCTCACTAGGTAGCTGAGGCTGGCCGCGAACTCGGATCCTCCGGTCTCAGCCTCCCAAATGCTGGGATTACAAGCGTGCGCCACCACGCCCGGCTGAACATTTACATTATTAAGGGATCATAATTGATGTCAAGTAAATAAAAAAACAAACTAAACACCACATGGGCTGTGTCATCACATAAAAATATCCACTTTGACTTAAAAAATTTAACTAAGTAGTCTGATCAGGGTCATAAAGAACTTTACAAAATAAGTGATACTAATCAAGAAGCATGAGGAAGTCCTGTCCCTCTCATTGCTCTTGCCTGTGCTTCACTCTTCCATGCTCTCTCTTTGGATCTACTGCTTGCTTTGTTTGCCTGGTTTGGGGATGGATGTCTAGTATTTATTGAGTTTCTAGTAAATGTCAAGCACTGTATACACTGGGCATACAGTAGCTACGAAGACTTCATCTTTCCCCCATGGACCTCTGAAGGCTAATTTTCAAGGGTAACCCCTCAGACACTTATGCCCCACCCTATTGTGTTTTCAAGAATTTTTTTGCTCTTCTGTTTTATGCGGCATCAGTTCCTCCCTTACTGTTTTTCTCTTCGCTTTCATGGCATCTTGTATTCCGGCTTTTCTCCAATATCATTGCTGTTCTTTCTCATCTTCTTTGCTGGCTCCTCTTTTTCTACTCATCTTCTATGCGCAGATAAGACTTAGGGTTCCTTCCTGGCTACTTCCTATTTTCCAAGTGTACTCTTTCTCTAGGACATCTTACCGAGTCCCAGGTTTTATCTGTACATGCTGATGTTTCCCAAATGTCTGTGTCTAGCTCAGGTCTTTCCTCTGAGTTCTGTAGTCTACTGCTACCTGACATCTCCATTGGAATGCCTGTAAAGAAACTCAAATTTAATGTCCAAAATAGATATTCTGATTATTCTTAAGTCTGTTACTTTCATAACTTTCTCACTTTAGTGTCACCACTAATGACTCAGCTGTACAGGATACACCTGGGAAGCACCTATGAATTCTTCACTAACCTTGTCTACCACGCCCATTCCATCCTTAGCTCACTCAGTGCTGCATCCAAATAAGTAGTAAATCTTCCCAGTTAATCTATCTCCACTATCATCAAAAAGTTCAAGCTACCATCTTCTATGTCTTGGGTACTATTACAGCATCCTTGCTTCCATTCTTTTCCCTTTCCAATCTATTCTTCATATAAAATGTCAAGAGAGATCTTTTATTTTTTTTTTTATTTTTTGTGGTACTGGGAATGGAACCCAGGGGTATTCTACCTCTGAGTTACACCCCCAGTCCCATTTTTTAATTTTAATTTTAATTTATTTATTTTTTTGCTGTACTGGAGATGGAACCCAGGGGCATTCTACCTCTGAGCTATACCCCTAGCCCTATTTTTTATTCTTTATTTTGAAACAGGGTCTCACTAAGTTGCAGAGGGCCTCACTAGGTAGCTGAGGCTGGCCACGAACCCGGATTCTCCAGTCTCAGCCTCCCAAATGCTGGGATTACAAGCATGTGCCACCACGCCCAGCTCTTTATTCTTTATTTTGAAACAGGGTCTCACTAAGTTGTGGAGGGCATCACTAAGTAGCTGAGGCTGGCTGCGAACCTGGATCCTCCTGTCTCGGCCTCCCAAGTACTGGGGGTTACAAACATGTACTACCACTACTACCACGCCTGGCAAGAGAATTCTTTTAAAAGTATAAATAAGATCACATCTATACCATGCAGAAACTCTTCAAAGCTTCTTATCTAATTCCTTGACATGACTGGCTCGCTCTCTCTCTCTCTCTCTCTCTCTCTCTCTCTCTCTCTCTCTCTGCCTATTTTTGTGGTGCTGGGGATTGAATCCAGAGACATTCTACCTTCAAGCTACAGCTACAGCTTAATTTTTTACTTCTTTTTTGGAGACAGGGTCTCACTAGGTTGATGTAAGTCTCACTACTTGCTAAGGCTGTTATCGAACCTGCAATCCTCCTGTCTCAGCCTCTCAACTACAGGGATTACAGTCCTGTACCACCATGTCTGACTTTCACCAAGGCTTTCAAAGCCCTGCATTTCTATGACTCCAACTCAGTCCACTGGTCTCATCTTTCTCTCTTTCCAGTGCTCTTTCCACTCTGGTCTGCTTTATTCTTCAGGTCGTGGGTCAAATGTCTGTGCTCATGGAGGCTACTCTAGTCATGTTACCCAAAGAAACACCCTTCCCTACCCTCACCACACTATCTTACTTAGTAACTACTGTGATTCTTTCATAGACATTATTATAATTTCTAGTAACCCGTGTGTGTGTGTGTGTGTGTGTGTGTGTGTGTGTGTGTGTGTGGTCCTGGGAATTGAACCTAGGAGCATTCTACCTCTGAGCTACACCCTCAGTCCCATTTTCTTTTTTATTGTGAAACAATGTTTGTAAGAAGTGCAGATTAGCTTCTCTCATGGCTTTGAACTACCGCAAGACATCATCTTTGCTGAAGCTCAGTATCTAAAGATAAAGCTTTATTTTAGAGGAAATAAACTGCTTAGACTTTGGATTAGAATATTTAATGCTTGATGAATCAAGAATAATACACACAAGAAATTATAAAATAAAGCATGGTGGTGTGTCTAGATTTAAGTGTATTTTATTTAATACATATATGTATATATAATATTCATTTGATTCATATTTAACACATAGAGACATAGACATTTCCTACATGGCTAAATCATGTACTTTGATGTATAATTACATTGGAGTATTCTCTGAAGATAAAGGTTAATGTGTACATTTATAGTCAGGGAAGTAAGTGGACCTTAAACTTCTCTTCCTCTTATCAAGGGATTAGGTGCCCTTAAAGGATTGCTCATGGAGCCCCTTGTACTCCTCAACTAGGGCCCTTCAACTACTTTTTGCTATATTCTATTTCCTTGTATTCTGTTATTTTCTGTTTTCCTCCATTCATTTGTTCAACAAAAATTTATTGTGTGTAATTTATTATTCACCAGAATAAATAGGCAAAGTGGTTCCCTCCTCAAAGACTAACATTCTGACAAAATACACATACATGCTGGGTATGATGATGCACATCAGTAATCCTAGTACTTGGGAAGCTGAGACAGGAGGATTGCAGGTTTGAGACCAGCCTCAGAAACTGAGCAACTCCCTCAGCAACTTAGTCAGATACCATTTGGAAAAAAAAATTCCAAAGGGACTGAATCAGAATATTATAGTAACACATGCATATCCATGTTTATAGCATCATAATTCACAATAGCCAAATTATGGAATCAACCTAGGTGTCTATCAATAGATGAATGGATTATAAAATTATAGGCTATACACACAATGGAATTCTGCTCAGCAAAAAGAAGAACAAAACAATGTTCATTTGCAGGAAAATGGAAGGACCCAAAGAAGATTGAGTGAGATTAGCCAGTCACAGAATGTGAAGGGTCCTTTGTTTTCCTTCATATGTGGAAGCTAGGGAGTAGTTTGTATACAAGAGGAACTTTAGGTAATGGAGGAGAAACTCCAGTGGAGTGAGGGAGGTGGTCTAAGGAAGGGAGGCAGGGGAGAGGGAAAACCAGCGAAGGAAACACTTCCATGGACATTAAGTACCTATGTGAGAACACCAAAGCCATCTCAATATCCTGTATGATGCAGAGGGGAGAGGGAAGGGAGCCGAGGTGAAAGCTCACCAAGTGCTGTGTGCCTGTATGCCACTATCCCTATGAGTTACATTATGATGTGAAACTATAAGACTATAATGTACCAATAAATGTATTAAAAAAGAGAGAACTTAGAAAAAATACAAAAAAGAAAAGGGTTGAAGGTATTACTCGGAGGTAGTAGGCCTTTGAGCTAAATTCCCAGCCCCCCCACCCTATCCCCCTCCCCCACAAACACACAAAAAGAGTTTACAGCACTGATTTTTTCACTCTATGGATATATACATATAGAATGAATATGTATATGAATATATGAATACATATATTCACATAGATATTCATGTGTTGCATTAACAAACTCTCATTAAGTAGCAAAAAAGTCAACTCTTTCTGGGAAATAATCATAAATACCTTTGAAATATATTAGAAATAACCTTTGATGATAATTAAAAGGACACTCGAAATGTGGATGTGTAAGTCACTTCAAAGAAGAGGAGGGTTTTAATGAAACAATCTCAGTCCAAGCCTTGTTATATAAATTTACAGCAGCCCAAATAATCCATACCACAGCACTTTGTCACACAGCAGGGCAGGTCACAGAGCACAGTGTCAGAGGGAGTAGTGGCACATTCGGTTGTTCAGCCAGCCCTCTTAATCAGCATCTCATCATGAATAACATCCTTACGGGTGATTCAACAGAGGCCGGCAGTCACACGACATAATGAAGATACATGAGCAGCTGGAGAGCTCTAGTCTTCCTATGTACCTGGAGGTACAGCAAACGTGGAACCAAGATGCACAGGGCTGGGTATCTTAAGGTTGTAGCGGATGTGGACACAGGCATTAAATTGGTTGTTTTATAAAATCTAAGCATCAAAAAAGTAACTAGGAATAAAGATAAGATAAAATACCTGCAGTACAATGATCCAATCATTGCCTTTCTCTCTAAATGTGTGTAACTCCCTTTCCCCCCCTGCCCACGTCTTCTGGAGTTGAGACCCTGTTCTCTTTTGCATACTGTGGTTGTAGAGCTGGATGTGGAAATCCTGGAGCACTCACAGAATGAGACACATTATCAAAGAGAGATAGGAACCAGCTGACACATAGGGCAAGGGATTTACTATGGCAGAAGAGGAGGGTACAGAGGGAGGCATAGGAGAAACTTGGATATGTAGGGCTTTAGTTCAAGAATAATAACAGAGCTTGCACTTAGCATTTGCTATGTCCCAGTTGGTGTAAGTGTTCACGCTTAATGCACTGATCAGTTAATCTTTATAACAACCTCACGAAGTAGATACAATTGTTTTCATTTAATAATGAGGAAACTGAGGCTCAAGAGTTACTAATGACTTTCCCAAAGCTGTGTGTCTAATCATGACTTTATTTTTATTTTTAAAAAAATTTTTTATAATAATTGGTGCATTGTAATCATACATCTTTGTTAGGTACAAGTTGATAAAGGCATATATGCCATATATGCACACATTTCTCATTTAACCCCTTCCCCAATTCTCACCCCATTCCCTCGCCCTTCCTCCTTCTCAAGTTCAGTTTAGTGATTGACCTTGATATATTTGTGAAAGTACTTCATGTGCATTAGGGTGTGCCCCCTCCCCCGTCCATCCCCTTCAGTTAAGTCAACTTCTTTGCTTATCTGGGGTTTCTCCTTTTTCATCTGGAGTCCCTCTTATGCCTCATCTTCTCCCTAGCAACCGCATATTAGGGAGAATATATGCTCACTTAACATAATGTTTTCCAGTTGCATCCATTTTCCTGCAAATAACATGTATTCATGACTTTAAAATGCCTAATGTGTCTCTAAAGTCATGAAGTTTCCGACCTTCAGTGCATAGGAATGAGATTAACATGGAGGGGAGGATATTTAGTTAGTTCTAATAATTTTTAAAAATAACTACCATAGTAGTTATTTTAGTAGATATAGTAGATTGAGAGTTAAATGAAAATATAATAATATCTATGTAATAAAATATGAATATTTAGGTTATGATCCTGGACCTTCCACTAATTGTACATGCTGGGCAGTCATTTTATATTTCTTGAGTTCAGTTCTTTTAGCCCTAAATGTATGGAATTGTATTCTACATTTTAAAGCCCATTGTGGTGATTAATTTTATGTGTCAGATAGGCTGGGCAACAGGGTATCCAGATATTTAAACATGATTCT
The DNA here is from genome assembly GCA_004027655.1 of Graphiurus murinus. Lineage (NCBI taxonomy): Eukaryota > Metazoa > Chordata > Mammalia > Rodentia > Gliridae > Graphiurus > Graphiurus murinus. Next base: position 20,585 of record PVLC010001920.1, on the reverse strand, counting down.
GGGTATGTGTATGAGGGTTTTCTGGATAAGACTGACATTTGAATCAGAAGACTGAGTAGATGGACCTTCCCAGCGCAGGTGGGCATCTTCCAGTCTGTGCCAGTCCTAAGTGAAACAAAGAGGCTAGGTAAGAGAATTTACTTCCTCTGCCTGACTGTCTTAAATCCAGTCATTCCAAGCTGGACTCAGACTGGAATTTGCAACATTGTCTCTCTAGGTTCTTGAGCTTTTGGACTCAGACTGGACCTACACCATTAGTTCCCCTGGGACTCCAAGAGACTGACTGCAGATCTTAGGAATTCTCAGCTTATACAACCAATGAACAAGTTCCTTATAATAAATCTCTTTATTGCTCATGGTCTGTCTCTACCTTCTATTAGTTCTTTTTTTCTGGAGAACCCAGACTAATACACCTATCTAATAATACTCACACTTTATGATAAATAGCCTTTCCAAACGTATGATTGAACTCTTTATCCTACATCTTCCTTGTACTTGTAGAAAGTTTTGGCTTTCACCCTACAAATACGAGGGGAAAGCAGATGGTGTGAGGGTGTAGCAGAGTAGACTGTGGCTACCAAATTGAATATTTCCTGGAAACCTGTAAGAAAGTTTGTCTTTAGCCCACATTGCTGAATAGAGTGCTTGTACAATCTAAATAATTATCACCTGTTGCTTTAGCTCTCTTGTCTGATAGCAAAGTTAGGTTACATGGAGTTTACCTTGAAATGAAACAAATGGTAATATTAAAAGTATTTAATTACTCATAAAATAAAAGTAGCACCAGCTTTAAACATCTGTCTTTGCAAACATATTTTTCTAAGTTAAACAAATTTATAGAGGATAATATTTTCACAGATGTCCCTTCATGAGTCATAAAATACTATCTTATTAACCCCATTACTCAATGATGAGAAAATTAAATGAGAAGAGTTGAGTTGAAGTTGTTTTTTGTCAGATTTTAATCAACATATAAATATGGAAATTAGGTATAAAATACAATTAAAATGTCTTTGAACATTAACGGCTGGCACAGGGCAGCACATTTTTTAGTTCCAAATGCACTATTTTGTAAATACCTGTTGGATAATAATTTAATAAGCAAAGACAATTAGGCCTATATGTAGAGTCTGTGAACGCTTGAAGCTTGTGGTGAGCTGAGTGGCAGATTTCACCATTGGAGAGGTGCTCATGGCGACTTCTTCTTCAGTTCCTATGGACTCTATTATTGGAATTCCAGAATCACACCAAGGAGAAGACAATAATGCCCATGACAATGATGCCCAAGGGAAGAGATTTTCTACTATACTATACCCTATTACTTCTCAGAAGAAGTACAGATAAGTAATTTCTACACAAATTGTCATTTTGGAGAACTATGTGTCATCCATCCTCCTGACTGCTGCTGTACACATGTATGGCGTGTGTGTGTGTGTGTGTGTGTGTGTGTGTGTGTGTGTACACAGGTGTTCGTTTACAAGGCAAGGATCAGGGTGAGAAATGTAAGGAGGCACTCACTCCCAGGGGAGTGCAAATATTTGGCACTTTGGGGGATTTGGAAGAAGACTAGGATTAGATGGTTGGCCACATGACCCTGTGACTGAGTGTCTTCTCATATTTTGTGCTCAGTGTTTCTCTTATCTCATTTGGTATAGCTCTGTGTATGCATGCTTTAACTCCAAATTTGGGATTTTATTCTTGTACTCTCTTTACAGGGAGGTTGGCTAAACCAGTTGGCTATTCTGTTGGAGCATTTGAAGATCCCTGGTGCTGGATAATTAAACAAGAAGTAAATTTACCCACATCTTCACAGCAATACTACACCGATATCCATACTGCTCCATGCAATTGAAGAAAGTTTGCTCAAGGCCACACAAGAAGTTAATGACAGAAACAGGATTAGGATCATTCTCCTTCCTGGTTCCTGCCTTCTACCACCCCACCCACTGTCTTCACAGTCAAAGACGGGTTGCTGACAGTCTCGTGAGCGTGTGAACATGCTGCTGGCCAGGGGTCATTGCAGTGATGTCTGTGAAAACCCAGATTGCAACATGATCATTGTTGCAAAAAAGTAAAGCTTTACTTCTTTCAGATTTTTCATTGTGAAAATTTAAAAAAAAACAGTCAAATTAAAAAATAAAAACTAAGATCACATTTATATATTCACTAAAATTAACTAATAGTCTATGTATCTCTGCCCAGGGTTATTTTGTCACATGCAAACAAGATACTATATATTCTCTTTATCATTAAAAATTTGTAGTAGAAATATGATTATACTTTCTATGGTATTATCATTTAATAAATGATGCCATTTTCTAAGTCAAAAGTATAAGTCTATCTTATCATGGTATAAATATTTTTAAATTCTTTTAATCCTTATTGATAAACGTTTATGCTGTTTCTGTTTTATCCTGTGATATTCCTTGTGCATACCTTGTACTACTTTCTTAAAATTTATAGAATTAGAACTGTTGGCCGGGTGTGGTGGCGCACGCTTGTAATCCCAGCTTTTGGGAGGCTGAGACTGCAGGATCCGGGTTTGTGGCCAGCCTCAGCTACCTAGTGAGGCACCCCGCAACTTAGTGAGACCCTGTTTCAAAGTAAAGAGAATAAAAAATAGGGCTGGGGGTATATCTCGGAGGTAGAATGCCCCTGAGTTCAATTCCCAGTACCGCAAAAAAAAAAAAAAAAAAAAAAAAAAGAACTGTTGGGTCAAAATCTATGATTTTGGAGGAACTTTTGATGATTTTAGCAAATTCTTCTCTAGGGATATGGTAATATAGCAGTTTATTAGTGTGAATGTGGCTGCCTTTTTAATTTTATTTTTATTTTTTGATGCTGGGAATTGAATCCAGGGTCTTGAATATGCTAAGCACATGCTCTACCACTGAGCTGTACTCCAGGCCCCTGGCTGCCTTTTTATAAAGGTAATGATTTTCTGTTTGAAATAAGCCCAACCATTTAAAATTTCTACTGCCACCTTGTGTCAATGGTTGCCTCTCTTTATAGAGCCATGAAATACTGAATCAATTCATTTAGACATCGATTCTTTTTTCAAATAGCAAGTGTTACCTATGACAAGGGAAGGCACAGATGAGATACAACTTTTTCCCTCAAAACAATAATCTGAACTTGAGAAGCAAACATCAATTCATCCGAAGCATGACCCAGTGTTGACATGGATTGTCTCATTTAATCCTCACAACACCTAGAGAGGGGGGCCATCGTTCTTGTTCCCACTGTATAGATGAGGACATTGGGGTTCAATATGCAAGATCACATAGCTTATAAGTGGTAGGGCTGAGATTTAAACTGTGGCAGTTTGACTACAGAGCCTATTCTCTAACCACTAGCCTACAATTTCTAAAGGATATGCAAAAATAGTTCTAATATTAGAAAAAAATGTGTGATGAGATTGTGTATAGGGGGATGGCCAAAAGAAGAATGCAGAATATAAATGGTTTAAAAGTCATTGAGTCATTGGACATGTTGGTGCATACCTTTAATCCTAGGACTGGGGAGGCTGAGACAGTAGGATTGCAGGTTTGAGACTGGCCTCAGCAATTTAGTGGACCCTCAGCAATTTAGCAAGACCCTGCTTCAAAATAAAAAGGGCTAGGGGGTGGGGTAGCTAGGAGGTAGAATGCACCTGAGTTCAATACCCAGTTCCAAAAAAAAAAAAAAAAAAAAAAAGGCATTGAACTTATGGTTATATGGTTATAGCCTCCTTTGATTTGGTAGATTTCTTAATTGCACAGTTCTGAGTTGACATGTCTTCAGAAGGAAATACACAGACACTGGGGAGCAACATCTACTTCCACATGAATGCAGCACATATTGCCTGCTTATCTGAGATGGAGCAACCTTGAAGTGTTTCTGAGTCATCCTTCCCAGCATTTGGATCCAGATTCAGAGTCTGGATCTGCCCTAGCTCATCCTTCCCAACACCGTACCATAACAAGCTCTTAAAATTCTCTAACAGTACAAAATAGAGCGACTAGGTGCAGTGAGGTGATCAGAGATGATTCCATACAAAGCTGGCCTTTGGGACAGGCCTTAGATAATGGGTAGAACTTCAGTTTAGAGAGGGAAGGAAGAACATTTCAGGAGAATCCACCAGCAGGAGACTTGGTGTGCATATAGAAAGAGGATTTTGTTTTGGAACTGGTGTTGGTGGTAAGAAATGAAACGTGGCCACAGATACTGGCATAGATGTGGGATATAGTGGTAGGAAAGAATGAACAAGCAACGAAGGTTACGTCCAAGTCATCAAAGCCTCTAAACCAGACCATGGAATTTGAGATTGATTTTTGTAAGTTATGGGAAACCACTGAAAGTTAAACTATTTGGCCCAACAATAAAAGTCCTCTCTCAATGAATTCCTCAATCCTGTAAATTCTCAGCACAGAACTTCCTCACCAGCCCATTTACACATTCCATTAGATCCAAGCATACCACACTACCATCTGCTCCATCTCTACCCCCATGCCTTTCCCTTTGCTTATTCTGCTAAATTGTAACTTAAAATTCCTTCATCCAATCTTGTTTATCCTAGAAGGCCCAATCGAAGTGCTACTTCCATCATATTCTTACTCCAAATCAGAAATTGCTCTTTTCCATTCCTACAGCTCATTTCTTTCTGCCTTACTTAATTGTTCTGCAGAGATATTACTGGGAGATTGACTCCACAGGAACTCCAAAGTCCTTCCCCCCTTAACTTTTTTTTTTCTCTTGCCTGATACTAAAAACCCTCTGATACTAAACCCTTTCTGCAGACTTCCTCACAGCTGGGTACGTCCATATGGCATAGTTCTGACATCTGCAGAGAAAGTTTATGCTTCCTTATAAAACAGGAAGGTACTGGGAATGGAGGGAAGGGATTTTCTGTCTTTTCCTCTTTCATTGGACATTGAAGATGCTCAGAAATGTGGCAGCTATTTTGTAACAATGAGGTAGAAAGCACAAAGCCAGAAGGCATATACCAGAAATGGGTGAAGAAATGGGATATTGTTGAACTACTGCATCTAATCAGGATTGCTTATCCATAGACTTTTTAATTATTTTTTTTTTCGGTACTGGGGATTGAACTCAGGGGCATTCTACCTTCAAGCTATACCCCCAGCCCTACTTTTTATTCTTTATTTTGAAACCAGGTCTCACTAAGTTTTGGAGTACCTTACTAGGTAGCTGAGGCTGGCCGCGAACCTGGATCCTCTGGTCTTAGCCTCCCAAATGCTGGGATTACAAGCATGTGCCACCCCTCCCAGCTGAATTTTTAATTTTTTATACTGAGGATCGAACCCAGAGGCATTCTACCCCCAAGCTACACACCCAGCCTAATTTTTTAATTCTTATTTGGAAACAAGATCTCATTAGGTTGCTCAGAGCCTCACTAAATTGCCGAGGTTGGCTTCGAACCTATGATCCTCCTGTCTCAACCTCCCAAATACTGGGATTATAAGCATGTGCCACCATGCCCAGCTTATATACAGACTTGATATGTGGGAAGTTAAAATTATTTATTACATAACCCTCTATTATTTGACTTTTCTGTTTCATATTGCTGAATGCATTCCTAATGGATTCAATCTGCCTGCTTGTTTTTCAATACATTTTTATTAGTTACCTTGCGGTACAATAGATCTCTTAAACTTACTCCTTATATCTAACTAGATTTTTGTGTCTTTTGTCCAACATCTCCCTGTCTCCCATACAGTCTGTCTTCTTCACCACTAAATTATACATTTTGTTTCAAGAAATTTTAAAATTCCTGATGGAAAGTTTCATATATCTTCATCTTTGTACTTTTTTTCCTGCTCCATCAGTATAGATCCTCAATGAATGCTGAATTAATTAAATATGATTTTATCTATAAATGTGATTGACTCAACTAAGAGAAGGATAAACTGAACTTAACATCTAAGTAAATTCTACTTACGCCTACTCTCTTTAAAGATCTTCCATGAAACATTTTCTTTTTATAGATTTTAACATTTCCTTTGTTGATACATTATCTAATCTTGGACAAGGCTGAACTCAGAATGTTATTGAGCCAATTTCCACCTTATTTAGATGAACTTTGGAATGGAAGGCACATTAGCAATCTGTTTTTGTAAGATATCACACAAGGAAAAGATAAACAGCCACCAGCAGTCAGATAAACACAGCTGGGCTTTCCCAGCTATGCTATCATGTTCCACTACTCATCACCCCCACCCGGACTCTGGCCCTATAAATCCATCCAGGTATGCATCTGCTAGGATCGTTAAACCCTGAAGATCCACCCTAAAGTTATTTTCAGTAGTTCTGTCTCAATAAAAACTTTATCTAAAATTAATAAGCAATTGCTGTAGTTGAATGGGATGACTTAAAACTCATGCAGTCTTTAGAGTTTGCTTTGCAGAGGATGGTTATCAAATGTCCAGTGGTGGAACTGCCGAGTCTATTTTCTAACATTGAGGAGTAATATTAAAAACATGGAGTCTTCAAGAATGTACACGTAATGTTACTTTCACAGAGGTCTTTCCCCTTATTTCCTAAGTATGCACAAAAATTAATGGTAGAAGATTAGCATTCATTAACTTCTTTTAGAATGGTCATTTAATTTTCCAACACTCGCTTGAATATCAGTTTTAAAAGAACATTCTCTTGAGTACGGAATTAATGAGCAATGGTATTCTTATGTATAATAAACATGAGATTCGTACCAAAAACTTAAATTGCCTAGAAATGCTCCTGGAGAAAACATTTCTCTGATCAATGTGTTTAGAATTTGAGTAGTTTCTCAACTAGAAAGAGAATGCCATGGTGAGAAGCTTACCTAGCGTTCTGAATAACAATGGAAACCTCAGCACCAAGCCTACTTCTCTTCCCTTAACAAAACAGCCTAATTATTGTGTCTGTCTGTCTGTCACAGAAAGACAAAAGCAATCTGAGCCAATTAGCTTTAAGACCTCATAGGTAAGAAAATCAACCCTAATTGAAATGCACTGTGGCAGATCCAGGGCTGCACATCTTGTCAGCATTAGCTGGGATTTGATTTAACTGATTGTCCTACTAAAGGGTAATGCGTATTAATGATTGTGCAGTGAAGCATCTAACAAAAAGTCAGCGTGCCCTCGGGTATCATTGTCAATTCACAGTGACAGTGAGGACAGTAGGATGTAGAGTCCCTGTAATAAAACCTCATGTCAATAAGAACACAGGACGGAAAGAGTGTCTTCAGCATATGACGCTTGCATTACAAAAACGACATGAAGGGGCCCTGTTCTGAAATAACGATTTCCTGTGACATTATTATGAACAGACAGGTGCCTACAAAACATAGCATTCTCATCTCCATTTTATGTTGACTTTATGTCATAAGGTCACTCAGTAGGCTCCCAAGTCTGAAATGCTTTAGGCAGCTTTAAAAGCAAAACTAAGGAAGAGATAATAGTCACAGTCTGATTAAATAACTGAAAGCATGCATTTTATAATATATTTATGTGTGTTTTCCTAAAGGCCTGAAAAGTGCTCAAACTACAGCAAACGCTATAGTTGTTAAGATGGTATTTGTTAATGAACAACACTGTTAGGTAGGATTGGCTTCACTCAGAACACAGCAGAAGCCTTAGACTGTCAATTCAGGCATTTGCGGTTTCCAAGTTACTTTAATTGTAGATTTCCAGATACTTGAAGCAAATTTAGAATGTGCTGGATATTGTATTTATTTATAATAATTCCAGCATTTATTGAACACTCTGAATGTACTTGTTCACTCCAATATCCCTATGCATTAGGTTTCATGACCACGTCCACTCTTACAGTGAGGGACCTACAGAGGAAGGGTAGAGGGGTCAGTAACCTACCCAAGGTCAAACTTATGTAAGTAGTGGACATAAGGCCAAATACTACTGCTAAAGCATGTACATTTTCCTGTAGAGACCTTGTGTAATTCCAAAGCAGCAAGTAAAGCAAACTTTCAATGATTTTATTTAGCATTGGCTGATATTTACAATATTTTTCTATGTTTAAGGCAACATTTCATTTTTTAGTTTCAGACAAGAATCCCTTACCAGCTACATTGTTCATGGGTGGGGATTGTCAAAGCGATCTCTATGTCTTTCTGCTATGTTTTAAGGAAACAATTTGAAATTTTACTTTTTTCTCCATCAGTTGACCTGAGATGTGATTGGTCATATCTCAGTGGTGTTAGGTTAGAAGGGGCCCTATTCTTGTGTACTGCAAGATGCTTTTCCTAATACCTGTATAAGTGCACTGTTACCAGTGTGCATGAAAGAAGCGTTTCAGTAATGCATGAAGCCTGACTATGGGCTCCCATATTACACCCAAAAAGGCCAGCTGCAGAGATGCCACAAATGCAAATTGTCCCTGAACATGAGAGTGCTCATGAAACATTAACACCAGTTTACTATCCCGTGTGGACTACTTGTGAAAGTGCTCTAGAGAGGGGATAAAGAGAAATCTGCATGCCCATTTCATTCAATCCCCAAGGAACAGATTTATTTTCTACTGCACGATCACCTCTAATAATACTGCAGCACTTTTAGAAAGGATGGATATGATTTCCCTAAGCCACATTTCCCATCTGAGAGACTGCAATAACAATTAACTATTCATGACAAGAAGAAAATAAGCTTTCTTTTCTCTTGGCAGTCTGTCACACTGATCTCAGTTGGTAGCTTGAGAAGCAGTTCAATATCTTGTTCCGTCAAAAGGACATCATTTTAGGGGCGAGAAAAATATACTCCTCAGAAAAGTGCCCTCCTTATGGATAAAACTAGAGCTAAAATATTTTTGCCTGATTATTACAGATGCATTTCCATTTTCAAAGATCCCAGGCAGATTAAGAACTTCATTGAATACAGTCAGTAATAGGAACACTGCCATAGTTCTTCAAAACTGTTCAAGCCCAACATGAGTTCCCACCTACAAGTTGAAGATCTTGCTGTTGGCCACTTCCAAACATCAAGCAATAGAAATCCTAGTCTAGAGCTGGGTTTGGTGGCACACCCTTGTAATTCTAGTACTTGGGAGGTTGAGACTGGAAGACTGGAGTTCGAGGCCAGCCTCAGCTACTTAGTGAGGCTCTCTGCAACTTAGTGAGAAATAGGACTAGGGGTGTAGCTTGGAGGTAGAATCCCCAGTACTGAAGAGAGAAAGAAAGAAAGAAAGAAAGAAAGAAAGAAAGAAAGAAAGAAAGAAAGAAAGGAAGGAAGGAAGGAAGGAAGGAAGGAAGGAAGGAAGGAAGGAAGGAAAAGAAAAGAGGGAGGGAGGGAAGGAAGAAAGGAAGAGAGAGAGAGAAGGAAAGAAAGAAAGAGCTGGGCATAGTGGCGCATGCTTGTAATCCCAGCATTTAGGAGGCTGAGACTGGAGGATCTGGGTTCTCGGACAGCCTCAGCTACTTAGTGAGACTCTGTTTCAAAATAAAGAATAAAAAACAGGGCTGGGCTGGGGGTATAGCTCAGAGGTAGAATGCCCCTGAGTTCAATCCCCAGTACCGCAAAAAAAAAAAAAAAAAAAAAAAAAAAAAGAGAGAGAGAGAGAGAGAGAGAGAGAGAGAGAGAGAGAGAGAGAGAAATAAAGAAAGAAAGAAATTCTAGTCTAGGTAGGAATCAACAACCTAGCAAATTACCTCCCCTGCAGAGGGCTGGGAGGTAAGATAGCCAGGCTTTCTGGAAGGAGAGAAGGGTGCATCAGTGGTCAGAGTACAACTGAGAGGTACACTATCCCTACCTTCAGACACCTAATAACCTAGTTACCTTTCAAGTGCTATGGCTGAAACCATTTTATAATTGTTTGACAGACACAGGCATAGATTTTAGTTGTTTCATTCCCATTTCCTTATCACACTGCACTGAACATGAAATTACCACTAATTTAGAAGAATGCGCTTTCCTGAGTTATCTATATCTTTTTCATGTGTGAAATCATTCTGTAGGAGGATGCTGAGGTGGGTGGTATTGCTTATGGTAAAAAATAGTTTTCCATTTAGTCACCTCTTTAATTCATCATTCTTTATCTTGAGCACAAATGTTTCCTTATCTAAAAATGCTTCTTATCTAAAAATTTATGATGAGGTAAAAATGTAACAGTCACATAGTGGTGGATAAATATTCATAAACAAATATGAAATGAATGAGCACAACCCAAGGAAAGTGACCTTTACAGAGGTGTATATGCAAATATGAAAATGAATGAGCATTTTCTTTAAAAAAATGAACTTTAAACAGATCTATATACTATAGCAGTAGTCGTCATCATAAACAATAGCTTGGTATAGACAAAGCATAGGACAGTTCATTCTTGAAGATAAGCACTGGCCCATGGAAAGTAATTACAAGATGATACATTGGAGTAAAGGAAGAAATAATTAGAACGTTTATTTATATCTATTCTTTTTTGTTTCTTTAGGATTTTCTTTTCCATAAGTTTTATAATGTACATAAAATATTATTACACTGTTGTATACTTACATAAATAGATCAGTACACACACATTAGAGAATTTAATAGTTTTTAAAATTTATGGGCTATATGAATAAAGGCATTTGGAAATAACAGTACTAGACAAGTTATTTTTATGCATTATTAGAAACAGAACTAACTCCTTTTTATATACCATCCCTTATTTAAAACTGCAAGACATAAATAAGATGACCAATATTTATTTTAAAAATAATTTTAAATAGAAATCACTTATTTTCCAGCTTCCATGTAAGAATGTTTTTTTTTTTTTCACAAACTCAATAGAGAAGTTGATAAAGCCTATTTTCTTTTAAATTAAGGATTATGGATACTTGGAGTATCACCCTCAGTTTCTGATTTGTTTCCATGTATTCTATACTATTAATAAACAACTATTAATTATCACAGTTTATTAACAGCTTGTCTCACCCTGAGTAGCACTATAGCAGATCTTTCACAATACCTTCACTCTGAGATGAATGGGAGACTAAGTAAACAAATGCAGTGGGACTTTTTAATACAAAAATGCAGCCAGCAGGCAGCACATGTTAATGGGTCTATGGGCAGCAGTGTCAAAACTTAGCACATGCATTTTTTTTTTTTTTTTTGTAAAAGTAGTTTCAAATGTAAAGAGCTTGAAATATAGGAAGAAAGAAGTGAAAGATCAAATATTTGTAGGCCACCTATCTTAGGTTTCCAAGGAAAATCATGAAAACCCCACTAGATTGTAGGCTTCTTTTTCTTTTTTCTGCAAAGGACCATATGGGAAGAATTGGCAATAGGTAAGGTATATGTGTTAAGTAATAATATTGTACCAATGTTATTAGCCCAATTTTAATGATTGGTTTATGACAATAAAAGAATGCTTTTGGTCTTAAAAAGAACCATACCTTGAACTATTTAGGGGTATAGAGTCATTGCATCTATAGCAGATTCTTCAATGGTTCAAACATTTTTAATATACATTTAGACTGACATCTACAACTTATACCATGATGAAGTACCTGTTTAAGAAATAAACAGTAGAAACCACTCTATTCTATTTTTTTTACACAGTGATGCTCAATATGCAGAGAAAAATGTAAGAGTAACTCCAAAGGCAGAGTCAGTTCAAAATAATTATTTTTTCTTTCATTCCTTCCTTCTTTCTCCCTTTTTCTTTTCTTTTCTTTTTTTTTTTTTTTTTTTTTGGTACTGGGGATTGAACTCAGGGTCATTCTATCTCCAGGATACACCCATAGCCCTTTTTATTTTTATTTATTTTGAAACAGGGGCTCGCTAAATTGCTGAGGCTGACCTTAAAGCTGCTATCCTTTTGTCTCAGCCTCCCAAGTACTGGGATTACAGGTGTGCACACAACCCCTCCCCCCCAGCCAAAATGATTATTTGAAGGAACAGAAAGTGCTTTTCATGCAGTACTAAGTATACACGTATAGGAAATGTGTATATTTCAAAAGATACACTTGTCAACAAGAGTTATAATTGATACAGACGCACATATACAAATGTGTACCTAATGACTCACCCAATGTAATTGCTCTGAATCATTTATGGTCTTCTGAAATTATCTTTTTATTAGTTTATGTCTTTATTACCTATCTTCCCCCACTAGAATGCGAATTTGTGAGACAGGACACACATGTGGATACACACACACACACACACACACACACACACACACAATATGTATACCTATTTCTTTCTCTCTGATCTATTTATCAAGAAAGACAGAGGGGAGAGGAAGAAGCAGCAAGATAGGCAGAGAGAGGAAGGACAGAAAGGAAAGAGAGAGAAAAAGAGAGAGAGAACAGAATAACATTAATATAAAATATTGAAAATAGGTAAACTTACGTATAGAATCTATGAGATAACTATTCTCAACATTTTCAGGAAGTCTGAAATTATTTGGAAATAAATAATTACAGAAGAAGATTGAAACTGATCATCTAAAGTAGAATTCTAGCCGGGCGTGGTGGTGCATGCTTGTAATCCCAGCATTCGGGAGGCTGAGACCGGGGGATCTGGGTTCGCGGCCAGCCTCAGCTACCTAGTGAGGCACTCTGCAACTTAGTGAGACTCGGTTTCAAAATAAAGAATAAAAAATAGGGCTGGGGGTATAGCTCGGAGGTAGAATGCCCCTGAGTTCAATCCCCGGTATCGCAAAAAAATTAAAATAAATAAATAAATAAAGTAGAATTCTGTAAAATAAGGCTGATAAGGCTTGATATTTTGGAGTTTCTCCGCACTCTACCAGGAGTGAAGTTACCATTGGTTCAGATCTCTCATGTTGCCTCAGAGGCCATTTTTACCTTATGGAATATTTTTACCATATGTTTCATTTTTTACCTTATGTAATATTTAGCCATGAATCTATAAAATCACCTGAGAAGTGACATGTAACATACAATCTTATTTGTACTGAGGATATTTTCAGAAAAAAAAAAATAAAGGAAAGAATTAACAATGAGAAAACAAAAAACAAACAAAAACAAAAAACAACCTGCCTCTCTGGTCTCTATTCTAAAATAAATTATGGTAAACCAAAAAATAATTTTAGATCGTTTGTCTTCTTCCTACTTTTATGATGCTGGGGATCACACCCAAAGCCTTGTGCATGCTAAGGTGCTCTACCATTGAGCTACATCCTTACCCCTTTCCTCTACTTTTGAGTGAGAAGGAAAAGCACCTTATGTAAGCCTGTACTCTGATTGAATTCTACAGACATATATTTAACAAAGTGCCTCTGTAGTGGATATATAATGAAGAGTCATGAACCCTGACTTCAAGGAGGTCATAGTCTTCCACAGAAAAGGAAAAATGAACTAAAATAGGACAAATACTAATACTAATACTACTAATAATAAAGGTACTCTGAAAATTAGAGTAGGTATTGTTGGTGAGCTTGGATTTGAGGAATTGCTAGGAAACCTCAGTTGCTTGAATTTTCACTGCAATTTATTTCACATTGCCTGAGATTACTACCACAAAATGCAAGTGTCTCGTAAGATGCAGGCATTGTTATTTTGTGTTGGGAACTTTCAGTCTTCATGATGAAAGAAGAGTTTTTTTTTTTTTTAACATAATTTCAAGGCGATAGTGACATACATGCACACAGCACCTTGTGGGCTTTTTAAAGAGGAGGCAGTTTGATTGGCAAGGTGAAGCACAGTCAGGGCATGGAATGGGAGAGCAGTGTGAAGCCCTGGAATAAACAGAACACAGAGGCTCAGAAAGGGCTGGTTGTCTGAGAACACACATGGCCTCTTTATGCTTTGCTTTTTGCCATACCTGCTTGTACAGTGGCTTTAGAATTAAATAATCCAATAACATAAATGTGTAAATTTTCTACATTGTAGCACAATGTAAAGATATTCCCTGTATTCAGGCTCCAGAACACCCATAAAGTGGAGACTCCTATGTCAATCTAAGTTTGTGGAAGGAGAAGTGAGAACTCCATATTTTGAAATCATAAGCTAAAACTAAAAAATAAATATTTATGTTGAAAGTGGAGAATACTAACATAGAGTAAAATAATATGAAAGAAATGCAAACTGGAGGCAAACTGGCTGCTCTGGGACTCTGCGGAGGAGTGGGTATGTTCATACCTGTTTCAACCATGATGCTTTACATCTAGAATTTAAACCATAATGATGACCTGCTTAATATAATCATTAGGCACCACTGTATGCTATCATTGTGACATAGTGATGCTCAACAGGCTGAGGGAAGACTGAGATTGATACCTGACAAAGACACTTTTCTTGATCAAATTTGACAGGTTCCTCTGAGCCCTCTTGTCAACTATCCATCATTCTTGGGCCCTATCTTTGGCCTCCCAAGTTGAGTGTTAGCAAGAATCCTGTTACGTCAGTATAGAGAGAAGCCCCACTCCTGGGTATCTGACCACCCTGGGTATCTGATCAAGTTCCTCCTCCTTTGACTCTGTTGTGTAAACCCTTAAGTCAGTTTGCCATGAATTCCTCACCTTCCACTCCCTCTCAATGTCCCCTCTTAGTCATTTTCTGTCCACTGACTCCGTTTCTCTGCTTATTGCCTATAAAGCCCCTGTTGTCTTCCTTATACTTAGAGTTGAGCCTGATCTCCCTTCCCTACATCCAGTCTTTTCACCTATCCCAACAGTCCTGAGTAAAGTCTGCCTTAGTATTCCAACAGGTGGAAGAATAACTTTTTCTTTAACCTTCCAGAGTAAATTCCAGTTCAAAAAGATTGATGAAAAATACCAGGCTGTTGCCCATACTAGATTGTATCCTCCAAGAAAGGAGGTGTGCATCTTCCAAGAGATGTCTTTGTCAATGTTGCCTCAATGCAAAATATGTTAAAAGCAGTCACTGCTTTTAATGTATTGACCTGGCACAGGAATAAGTTTTCATTTTTGAGAACTAGCAGGAAGGCAAGTGTGACTACACCTTACTCTACCAGGGGGAGAGTAGTGAGAGAGAAATCTATACATTGAGTGAAGGAAATAGGTGTTGATAAGTCTGATTTCTGTGGTTACTGTGTAGTATCTCAAGTTTTGATAGATAAATCAATCTTAACATTTCAGGAAACTTACTTAAGTATTTATTAAGCATTGCTATATACAAGGGCACAGTGCTGTTCACTGCAGGAGAAACAAAGGAAAGGCTGTATTGGACCAACTGATAACACTTTAACCTAACCCCCAAATAGGGAACTCAGAACATGATATAAAACTTGAACCAACTGTAATTATCATCCAGAATCCATACAAATGAGTGGTAAAGACAGAAAGGGTTTCCCTAGAAAATGGATTAGGTTTGCAAAACATATAAAACAGAGTTATGCTTTTCTGCATCATAGAAGTAAACAATCCGTATTGCCAGGAAGAAGACAAGTGGAAATTAATGCCAGATCCCAGGTTTAATTTTCTCTCAAATTAAAAAAATTAATTCTAATGTTCATGAAAAACATGTGTCCTATATTGTAGAAGCTGGGTCAATTATTCATTTATTCATATTTTTTTTTTTGTCTCTGGCAGGGAAGCAGCCAAAGGCAAAACAAGAGATGCCAGAATTCTGCATGCAATTAGTTGGCAAGCTGCGGGCTCCCCTCTTCCGATTCACATGTATATAAATAGCGCCTCCCACCTTCCAGGCATGATCTGAATGAACACAGAGGAAGGAAGTTAAATGAACCCATCCGTCAATATGAACAGGGTTGTCAATAAATGTCTCCCCAAAAAAGCATTTTAAAGTGCTCTTTTGGCTTTCAGGTAGACGTCACTATGAAAAAAGTCAGACTTTACATGACCACAATTAATTACAATGTCCTCTCATCTCTTAATTCATTTGTTGTCTAGAACTGCTAATAAGATTAAGTTCATCATGGGACTGGATCCTTTTTTAGACCAACTTTGTGAACATGTGCTTTTTTTATCCTTGGGTAGAACCAATTTCTCCTAAAACCTAATTTAAAAAAGAGCAAGTAAAACTCAGCACACACACACACACACACACACACACACACACACACACAGTTTTTTTTTTTTTGGTGAAATAACATGACTGATACTAGGCGGATTACTCAGAGGTTTAAGGTTTTTTTTTTTTTTTTTCCAAGCTAGAAAGAAAATGGAAGAGATATCATTATAATTGCATATTATTACATGCAATTATACTATTACGTATGCAATTTTAACAGTTATAGCAATGATGATGGGTTACTGAAGCACATTCTAAACTTGCTCCCCAGGAAGGGCAGAGCAGGGGTGGAAATGTCAGTGATCTACATACCAGAATACTGCTGTCAATCTCACTCAAGCTAAATCAAACCATTCCCTTAACTGACCCTTGTAGCTCACAGAAAATACAGAAAGCAGTTGGCAGAAAAACTGCCTGGCACCTAATTCTGACCCAGAGGCATTTATATCAGCTTTTTTGCTCTATATCCCCACAATGCCCTATGACTATTTTATGTTATTATTTTTGTTTACAACTTGCACCTATTATAGTGCCCACCTGGCTCTCTTTGCTTAATTTGAGGCTTCGCTGCCCTCTCTACAGTTCTGGTGTGGGGCCCAAGAGTGAAGCTGAGCACTCCAGGTGACAACGAAAGCTGATCTTAGCCTCAGAGAGTGATGGTTGCCTGGCAGGGCCAGGTCTTTGCCCAGGAGAGATGAGAATACCTGGAGGTCTCAGAAACCAAAAGGGAGGGCCACAGCAACCGAGAGAGGGTGATGAGGACAGGACGGGCCAGAAGAGGCCACTCTTGTTGCCTGGTCATGAGCTGGACATGGTTTTTAGCTTGTGGACCCCAGTTAACTCAATGGCCATGTGGGTGGGGGCAGGGCTTTGAGGAGGTCCAAGGAGTGACAGAGACAGAACAGGAAGGAAAGACCAGGGGAAGGGACTGAAGGGGGCTTCCTTAGGTCTATGCGGAGGAGTCCTCCTTACTCAGCACTCAAGACCCCCGGCATTAATAGACAGCTGTGGACCAGAAAAGCCCCAGCCTTAGAACTTCCTCTGGGAAGTGGCTTCTGGATTAGGTGTCTGTCCTGTGTCCTCATGGTGTCCTTTGCTTAGTCCTAACAAGCACTCAACATCTGCATTGAAACTGTGTGATTACGAGCCTTTTTAAAATTATAAGTATTCGTGCATATTAATTGTACAAAATAATGGGTTTTATTGGGACATTTTCATCCAGGCATCAACATACTTTGATTGTATGTATTCTCCCTTGTACCTCTCCCCGCCACAACCTCATCTCCTTACCCAGCCTTCTTCCCCTTCCTACTTCCTTGTCATCTTTCTTTGCTGTTTTTGTCTAGATTCCACATATAAGAGATACATGAGGTACTTCTCTTTCTGTGTCTGGATTATTTCACTCAACATAATTACCTCCAGTTCCATCTATTTTCCTGCAAATGACATGATTTCATTCTTCCTTATGGCAGAATAATACTCCATTTGCTTGTGGACATCTAGGTTGATTCTATAATGTGGCTACTGTGAGTAGTGGTGCAAAAA
Organism: Graphiurus murinus; assembly: GCA_004027655.1. Classification (NCBI taxonomy): domain Eukaryota; kingdom Metazoa; phylum Chordata; class Mammalia; order Rodentia; family Gliridae; genus Graphiurus; species Graphiurus murinus. The sequence goes on along the minus strand of PVLC010001920.1, from coordinate 3,109 downwards.
CCTGAGTATGCAGGGTACGCTGACTTCGTTTCCTTTGGGTATGTACCCAGTAATGGCATAACTGGATCATGTGTAGTCCTACTCTTAGTTTTTTGAGGAACTTTCAAAGTGTTTTCCGTAGAGCCACACTGATTACATTCCCACCAACAATGTATAAGGATTCCTTTCTCCCCATATCCTTGCTAGTGTTTGCTATTTTTTGTTTTCTTGATAATAGCTGTTCTGATTGGGGTGAGTGGGAATCACAATGTAGTTTTTATTTGTATTTCCCCTGATGGCTAAAGATGTTGAGCAGCCTTTTGAGACAAGAGCTGTCCTGTGCAGGCTTAGTGTAGGGCCTGGCATATAGTCACTCAACAAATGGTATTTAAATTTAATACCTAATTTTGATCATGACATGATAATCACTTTACATGTTTTAAAAAATAAGGGTTGCTCATACAATATACAGAGAAACAATAAAGGCCAAAAGCTTCTATGAAGGGTACTAAATAAAATTGCATTTGATTATCTCAACAGAACATTAACATTCATGACAAAATATAATCCTGTCTATGTTTGAGCATGGGTTAGACAAGGCTTGGTTCCCCGTGGCTCAGCATTCCCCTGGGTAACCCTGACTCCAGCAGCTTGCTAGCCTTCAGGGAAGAAGACATGGTATGGCTGGTTATGTCAGCTTCTGGGTCCTAACTGTTTTCCTCACCCTCACAGTACAAGAGAGCAAGGATTTGGTTGCAAATATTTGTCTATGACTCCAGGAAGGGTTGGTTGTCTGTGTAAAAGTAGAGCAGAAGAAACACCATTCCACTGGGATCAAAGATGACTTACCTACTACTTTGATAGTGGGTCACTAGAAGTAGCAAACAATAATGTTATTAAGTTTTTGTGGACTAGCCTAAGTGCTTTATATACATTTATCCTCATAATAACCCCTCTGGGTAGGCAATACATTTACTCCTGTTTACAGACAGGAAAACTGAGTAGAAAAGTGAAGCCACTTGTTCAAATTTATGTTAAGAGAAGGTTGTGGAGAGGGGATTCCAGTCCAGATGGTCCAGCCCCAGAGCACCCATTACTACCAACAGACCATCTTGCTGCACATATTGCTTCTGACTCCAATCACACCCTGCATGAGTTTTCAAAGCCAGAATCGACCATTTACCACCCAGAATGTGAGTCTAGTGCTAATGGAGAAAAGAGGCTGTCTTCAAGCCATCATAGATGGTGGTGTCTGGTCTCTTCTTAAATCCTTCTGCTCTACTAGGGCTTTATAAAGCATGTTGGGATTACTTTCCCATTCATTTCTTGCTTCTATCATTCATACCTCTGTAAGGGCACGCAGCCTTCCTTGTGTTGTGCTCCTTTATGGGGCCCCAGGAATATATCTGTTATGATTTGGATCTTAAATGTCCCCTAAAGGCCCATATGCTAAAATCTGGGTCACAGGCCTTTGGAGCTATTCACAGGTGGTGGAATCTTTCTGAGATGCCTAGTGGAAGGAAGGTCACTGGGGGTGTGTCCTTGAAGGAGCTATCGGAACTCTGGTGTCTGTCTCTGTGTCTCTCTATCCTGTCTACCGTGAGGTGGTGAGCATTTACCATGAGGTGGTGAGCACCTTGAGCTCCTTGTCATGATGTTCTGCATCAACACAGGCCCCAAACAATGGGACCAGGTGACTATGGACTGAAACTGCAATCCCAGACAAACCTTTTCCTTTAGTAAGTCGATCTCCTCAGGTATTTCACACTATGGGGAAGAGACAATGGCAATAAAATAACAATGTAAGACAATATGGCCACCATATTAGATTGGCACTTGAGCAATCTCACCATTTTTAGGATAGAAAACATATCACAGCCCTCTTTTCAGTACAAATTTTAAAGCTCTTACAAGTATATATGCCCTGACTTAAATATATTTATTATCAATCTACTTTTGCAGAAACAATGTTTCTCTACCATTGTGGATTTTAAACATTTTTAGTCTTAAATTTTCCCAAGTCGTGAGTGAATCTCTGCTAGAAAATGAGAAGTTGGGAGAAAGATGGAAGAAGGGAGAAAAGAGAGAGAAGGAAGCAATAGGAGAGTGGGAGAAATGTTGAGAGTTGAGAGAAATGTTACCAAAATCCTAGACTGTTACTGAGAGGAAAGCTGATATTTCGGTAACACTTTTCCACCAATGAATCTGGAAATGTAACAGTGCTAATGGGGTGTAGGAGAGAAGGAACAAGGTGCAAATGGACCAGTGATAATGGGGGAGGTGAGAAGAGGGTGGAGGAAGGTTGGGCTTCTCATTTGTCTCACACATCCCACTGGCGGGGCATGGTGGCAGCACTGAGAACAACCTGTGCTAATGAGCACTGCCTGCACCCTCCCGATGGGGGGGAAGATCCTTGAAATTCCTGTCTAATAACACTGAGGAAACACGTCCCATTAATCAGAGTGAGCTAAAAATCCAGTCTTTTTATTCCCCATGACGAGATGCATAAGGCTGAGTACAATTAGAGGCTGAGTGGATATTCATTCTAGGATCCTCCCCCCAACCCCCAGAAAAGTTCTGATTTGAACTGTTCCTTAGCAATCTGTGTGCCCTGGTTTTGGTTTGCAAATATAGACAGCATAAACTCATGCCATGAATACTCAGGGATAGGAGTGATTGCAAAACACATACTGAATTAATTGCTTCTTTGCTCTTGATTGCGTCAGAACTCTAAAGCTCTTCAATGACTTTCATTTGGTTCAGAAGAAAATCTAAAGTTCTTGCCACTGTTCTCAAGGTGATGTAGCATCTCACCGCTCCCTTTCATCACTATCTTTCAGCAATACTGGCCAGCCTTCTCTTCTCTGGACATGCCAAGCTTACTGCGGACTCAGCCTCTCTGCTCTTGCTCTCCCACCGACCTAGAATCTTTTTTTTTTTTTTTTTTTTTTTTTTTTTGCGATACTGGGGATTGAACTCAGGGGCATTCTACCTCCGAGCTATACCCCCAGCCCTATTTTTTATTCTTTATTTTGAAACCGGGTCTCACTAAGTTGCGGAGTGCCTCACTAGGTAGCTGAGGCTGGCCGCGAACCCGGATCCTCCGGTCTCAGCCTCCCGAATGCTGGGA
>PVLC010001919.1:0-121999 GCA_004027655.1 Graphiurus murinus | reverse complement strand
ATAGTATATTTATGTATATGTATAGTGTTAAAATGTGTAGTTTATTATCCTGATGATTAAGGGTAACATCTATTCTATTATATACATCATTTTTTTTTAGTTTTCTAAAAACTGAGATTGACCTACTTCTTTAAACATCAAAATTTTAATCTATGCAATTTTAATAATCTTCACCCTAATTTATATTCTTTCTCTTTTAGTTTAAGGATAACAATAATTTGAATGATTCTTGGAAATTGAAGATCTTTGGCAAATTAGTGAACTTTAGCAAATACTTGTTCTAGTTCTCATCACCATTTCTTTAGTACGTGATAGTGCTTGGGATTGAACTTGTCATTTTGGCTTATTTTGTCCAATGCAATGTGGGCAGAAGAGACAGTTTCTACATCTCAGGCCTGAGGCCTTGAAAGGCTTCATAGTTTTCATATCTATCCAGGATGACTACATATTCTTGAAACTGCTGGTTCTTATTTGTTCTGTGTACCCCAGCACTTGCCTTTTACAGAGCTCGCTTATCTTTCTATCTCAGAAACCAGACAGTTGAGCTTATTTCATCTAAGCAAATAAGCTGATACTCTTTAATGAAGAACTGAGGATTCTGACATGATTAAAGTGAATGAACTCTAGTATATTAATTTTGGAGTTTTTTGTTTTTGTTTTTTTTTTTTAAGTGCAAAGATCCTTTGCTCTTACTGATATATAGTTGTTCAAATATTTGTTGTTCCTCCATGGACATTCTTCTTAAGATTCCAAGGCTTTTTCTTAACCACTACACTGCACTGTATAGCAGAGGAAAGTGAAATGGGAGTGAAAATTGTAGGAAAATACATGTATCATTACTTTGTATCAGGTGCTAATTTAGGAACTTTATAATCATGATGTATCAACATAAACAACCTTGTGAAGTATGTGACACTAAGCTTCTTAAAAAAGGTGAAAAAAAACCCCCTGAAGTTATGCAATTGATTTCATATAGATTCAAAAATTCTTTAAATTTAGGTATTTTAGCTAAATTTTGTTTAAATACCTAAATTGTGACATACATGGACCATTAAGTTATAGGAATCTTTTACCAATAAAGGCCTAAAGAAGAGATTGTGGTATACAATGCCAGAAATATTGATGGAAATGTAAAAGCAAATAGATAAATGTATGTATGGCTCTCCTTTAATATTATAAAAAATCTCCTATTTAATTTTTCTTCCTAATTTGAAATGAAGCATATTTTATTTTAGCAATCAACAACTCAGAATTGTGGTTGTTCTTGTTGTTTTATTCTTAATATCCCAAGAGTTAAAATAATTCTATATAAAAATAGATTTAAGTTAAAGGTAGTTTATCAAGAATTTTAGAGTGACAGATTTTTAAAATGTCATCATCTGCAGAAAAGGAGTGCCATATCATTTGAATTATTGGCTCAGGATTCTGTGTTAAAGTCCTGATTAAATTAAGTCAGATTATAACTAGATTTTATTAAATAATGTTTTGAGAAGAACATAATAAATCTGTATTCAATGATGTATAGACCAGTATTGACAAATGAAGAAATCATTTAGACAGCAATTCATCAAATGTTTTACTAAACAAAATTACTAATTACATTAGATTTTGATTTTTATGAAGTCAAATAACCAATAATTGCTAAGCCATAAACTTTCAAACTTGAAGTATTATTAAATGTTTATTTTAGAGGCATTAAAATACATAATGAGAAAATTTTAAAGGAAATAAGGAATAATAAATTCATTTTTCACAAAATGATGTTAGTTGATGTTTATAAGAAGACAGAGGCACAACATTCCTTGATTTAAATATAAAATCAATTCTCAAATATAGTATCTGTTATCTAGATGTACTAGGGAGTTCAAAATAAGTCTTTCTAAAACAGAACTAATTTCTGGTAAGAAAATAAGTAGGTACTGCATTCATAGGCTTTACATGGTGACAGATTAGTTGGCTCAGATTACTCACTTGAATCCCAGCAGATCAACAGGGATTGAAAATTATTCAGTGATTGTCACTTTAAAAATCCACTAATAAAATATAATATACTAATGGTGTTCAGCTTGAGAGGTGTGCACATTTGAAACTCTTAAGAGGGTAAGGAATTCATTTTAGCATTCCTTTCTAAATGCTTCAGGGGTGTCTCTATAGTATTGTGCTCTTAGTTAAAGCTTGAAAGGCCAAGGATATAAGGCACTTAGAGGAGGTAATTTCTACTTTAGGAGATTGCCCTTTACTGTTAGAGATATCCCCATAGTGATCCTTCAGTGTATAGGGACTGCTTATAACTGGAAGAGATTTCTAAAGTACTCTCAGTTTCCTCAGTAGAAAGAAAAGAATCATTTGGGCTCAGTCTCTACCTTGTTTGAATTTTTATTTCAGCTTGTGATATATTATATCTAACCTATTTATAATACCTATTTCAGTCTGCATTCTCACTGCCAAGCCCACCAAAACCTGATCATAACAACATAGAAGAAAGTAGATTTGTTTGCTCATAGTTCTGGAGATTTCAGAATTTCAGTCCATGTTAGGCCAGGTGAACTCTGAGGAACTCAGGGTATGGGGGCAGGAGGCAGAGAGCATGAGTGGAGAGATTCTGCTCTTGGAGACCAGAAGCAGAGAGAGAGCAAGGGGAGGAAGGACCATCTATAATCCCTAAGGCCACACCCCAGGGACTCCCCCTCAGAGTTTTCTAGCCTTTTACCATGTAAGTGTGTGGGGGAGATGGTCATCCATTTATGCACAAAAAAACAAACTCTTACCAGTCACTTGATCTGCTGATGTCATGATTTTGGCCTTCCCATCCTCTAATACTGTGAGAAATTAATTTCTGTTCTTTTTTATTACATTCAGTCTGGTAATTTTGTTATAGCATCCTTTACTGACTAAGACACAGGACTGCAACACATTTAAGATTAAATTAGAATGTGTGTGTGTGTGTGTGTGTGTGTGTGTGTGTGTGTGTATGTGTGTGTGTAATTCTTAGTTTCAAATACATCTTTTATTTTATTCTTTTTTAAAACAACTAGCTTCTGCCCCTTACATACATTCTTCCACTCCAGGATTATTTTAAAAACTTCACCATTTTCTTCAATTTATTTTTGGTTTTATTCTTTTCATTTAAGATGTGTGACCTATTTGGAATATATCTGGAACAGGACACCCATTTCTCTGATTCCTAAGGTGGCCACACATTGTTGCCTTTCCCTGGATGCAGGGCTCAAAGATTTATAGTTACTTTGAACTGTTTTATACTTATTCCCAAACACAGATTAGACACATGTAGGAAAGTAAAAATGTTACATATCACTAGTTCTTTTTTATTATCATATGAAAAATTATTAAAGCTTTATCTTATATTTCCATAATACATTTAATGGATGTGATAATTTTTGTTTAATTACTAAATTTGTTAGTTGTATCTTGGTTTACTCAAGGCTTTGTCATAGCCATTTATTTGGGGAGATTCCTTAGAGCAGGTAGTGTTTTCTGGTGCCTCTAATGGGATAACCTATGTCAATAAAATATTAGAGGAAAGAAAATAAGGATCTTTCCAATGCCAAAAGCTGGTTAAGTGTGAGAAGTGCCTGAGTATCTGCAAAGCTTAAGAAAATCCAGTGATATCATGTTGCCTTCTAAATGTGGCACTCCTGAATTGGCTCCTGAAAGATTTGCTTCTCAGTTTTATTAGATTGCTTTCCAACTTTCTGCCATCCATTCTATCTTCCACATGGTTGTCAAACTTAATTTTCTGAAAGGTAGACCTAAATGTTACTCCCCTAATTTTTTTTTGTTTGTTTTTTTAATAGAAATATGAACATTTATTTTAAAGAAAGATACAAGACAAAAACAATTCCCCAACACACATGAGGGGGAGGAGTTCCCAAAAGTGAGTACTCTCCTAATTTTGAGGAAAGATTGTGTTTCAGCCACGTATACAGACCCTGTCTCACCAGACAACCCAGAACATTTTATTGTGTTTGCTCCATTCAAAAACATCACAACATGCAGTTGACTCCATGAGTCCAGAAACCTTGCTTGCTACTGTCCTATTTCTTTGTCTTGAATCTGCCAATTCTTTTTCTGGGACACTCTTCCTCACCCCCAGGGCTAATATGTTGTCTTATGTAATTTTTAAGATCCTTTAAGTGCATCCTTCAGCTGAATAATTCCTTGATTTTCATTGTCATGCCTAAACTTCTTTTGGACAAAAATAATTATTTCCCTAGAAGTGCTACTATGTTTTGAATTAAATTTGCACTTTTCTCATATAATATTAAAATTTATTTAAAAATATGTAATTTTTCTAAGTTCATGCATCTTAGGGTAAAAGAAAATATTTTATTTTCAATCCCATGTAATCCATAGTAGCTGGTAAGAAAATAGCTCTTTTTGTAATTTGAGTAACAGAGTGGGCATAGCCCTCTCACTTTTACACGTTTATCTTGGACATGTAAGCCATAGGTATTTTTTGAACAGGTGTTTCCAACTATTCACTTTTTTCAAGATTTTTTTTTTTTTTGGGTTTTTTTTGGCGGTTCTGGGGATTGAACTCAGGGGCATTCTACCTCCGAGCTACACCCCCAGCCCCATTTTTTATTCTTTATTTTGAAACCGAGTCGCACTAAGTTGCGGAGTGCCTCACTAGGTAGCTGAGGCTGGCCGCGAACCCGGATCCTCCGGTCTCAACCTCCCGAATGCTGGGATTACAAGCGTGCGCCACCACGCCTGGCTCACTTTTTTCAAGATTTAATAGGAAAAAAAACTTTTCCTTAATTGCACAATATGCTCCACTTAATTTTCTTTTCTTAATGATTATCATTTCTTTTTCTATTCCATCTTTCAGATTTACTTTAATTAAAGTTGAAAAATTCCAAAGAAAATTAGTTTGATTCATTTTTTCATTGATGTAAAATTTAAGTCATTTTAACTATAATTTATTTTCTATATTTACAACAAAAGCCATTGAGAGTTATTAGGTAACATTACCTGTTAACAAAATTCTATCTTGGAATAAAATCCAAGAAAAGCCTGTTTATAACATGTTCTAATTTTATATCTAAAATGTGTTTATTGTACAAAAACCCTTAGGTCACATGATCTTTTTGAATCATAGCAATGTTGAAAAGGTCATTTTCATGTTATCTAATTCAGTGCTTCTGAAGCATTTTTATTTCTATTATTCATAAAAGTGATACATTGCAAAATATAATGAAAATAAATTTTTAAAAGCAAATATTGATATACCAAAATAAATTCCACTTCATTAATATTCTCAGATTTAAAAAGCACATTAACTCTTTCAAATTTTTGATAGCTTACAAAAGCATGTTACCAACTACTGGATTATATAAAAATATAATGAATTTTTGAACCAACTGTTACTGTGATGAAGAACATATGTGCTTATAAATCATAAGTGGCACAGAAAGAACTTGTCATTTCATTTGGATCATATGGGATGAATGTGATTTGGACAAATTGTGATAGAAAAAGACACTCCAGGCAGAGAAATCAAGTTTTCCCAAAGCTCAAAGAATAAAAATTATAAAATGTGTTCTAGAAATAGTAATCAGTACATAATTCTGAAACATGGAGTAATAGGGAGGAAATAGAAAGCAATCCCCAAAATATGTATCAGACTACACTGAGTTGAATTATGAAACAGTGAGTCTTCTGAAGATCTTCTACCTAACAAGAGAAATATCTTCCAGCAAAGCCAAATTTCTTATCTCCAATTGATTATCCTATATATTTCATACTGGAGTGTACCCCGATCACTCTGCCTATGGTAGTCTAGTTAAATTCCACAATAAATACCATGACATTTAATAAAAGGAATACTTACAAAATCCTTCTATGCTCTTAACAATATTTGACACTACTAATATCTTACTTCTTATTCAAATTAACTTGCTTAGACTTCTGTGGTACAATATTTCCAATTTCTCCCTCTCTCTGACATCACCTTATTTTTCTCTTCTTTATCTAAAACTTTCCCTTTACAAATTGAAATTTATGACAGTACTACTGGAAATTTTGGTGTGCCTCAGGCCTCTATAGTTGGTTCTTTTCTTTTTTATTACACTATTACTCACAAATCTCTGCTTCAATTGATATAAAGATCATTTATCCATTTTAATTCCCAAATAAACATACTTAATCATGACTAAACTTCTGGGTTCAAAATCTGAGTTAAAATGTCTATTGGCTATCTCGAGTCAGATATCTCAAAGGGATCTCCAACTTCAAATGAATGAATGGAATTCTTCCTGCCAGCTTCTATACTTGTCTGTCCCCAAAATAAGACATCAAACACCATAAAAATGGCACAGAAAGTTATAACGGCTTTAGGATCTGCAGTTGCTTAGGACAGCAATTCAACATCATTCATGGACCTTCTCCATTCCTTCTCATTGACAATCTGACATGTTTTATTGTTTTCACCTCCTAAGCATTTATCATATTCCTTCTATTTCTCTTCATCCTATTTGCCATTAAGAACACACATTACATTATTTCTCTAAAAAATTCCTCCTCTTCCACAGACTAAATTTTCTCCCTTTGTTTACCACCTATAATTACCTTGTTTTCTCACCAGTGAGATATCTTTTCACCTTAAATTACTTTTGCAGTATTTGTCTTACACAGTAGATGATAAAATCTGAGGATAGGAACTGCATCTATTTGAATTAATGCATATTTAAATAGAAAATGTAATTTCAGTGAATGTAATTTCACTGAATGCACAAAATAATAACTAATTTAATAAATGTAATTCATGTATATATTTCTAGAGCATATACATTTTATCTTCTCTATTCTACTGGTGTGCAATGCTTATATCTATAATGAGTTGTAAGTCATGGTTTATGTAACTAATGCATATTTTTTGGAATATAAAAGCTGGATAAAAAATGAAAAGATATAATGCTATAGTGATGGTCCCTATAAGGAAAGGGGAAATGGGAATAAGAAAGACATTGATGATAGATGTGTTAATAAGTCTGACTTGATTATCCCATAAGGTGTAGATCTATCAAACACGCCATTTTATCACCTACATATACATGAGTATATGTAAAATTATGACTTATTATTTCAAAATAAAATAAAAATATCTGAGAACTTTAAAATAAAATGATTCCTTTGAAAAAGTACTAAACATTTCATAAAGGGATAATAATGAATGCCATTCACAATATTTAAATAATAAAAGCATTATAGACAAATATTACTTGAATTATTTTCCCACTTCCATGGGATAAGGATTTATAGATTAATATTTCTAATATATTGCAATTATCTAAGATATTAATTTATGAAAAGCTAATCATGTGCAAAATGTGGTACTACATTTTGTATATAATACAGAATCTTTAAATAACCTTGGGAGATAATCATATGCATTAGTTTGGTTAAAAAGTAAGACAAGAATTGGAATAGCAAAGAAACATGTTAAGAATAAAAAAAATTTAAAAACAAGTCCAGACATAAATATGTTTCATGTAAGGCATAAATAATTACATAATGCTATACTTTCTGAGAAAAATCTAAGTTAGGGTAAGTAATAGTATAGTACTATTATAAGTTAGGGTAAGTAATAGTATAGTACTTTCATTTGAGTTCACTGAAAATGATTCTGTTCATTCCCATTGTTAGGAAGAATGGTTAACCTCAATTTCATACCATTTTTAATGATATAAAATTTCAATTGTATAATTTTATCTCAATTTAATATTTGAGTCTTTAAATTCATGTGTAGTTTCTTTTTGAATGATAAGTAGTGCTATTTTATTTTATATATTTAATAAATAGAATACTTAAAAGAGTCTTCCTTTTTCTACAATGGTTGGACAAGTAGACATCTCTTGAAAAAGTACCCCACTTTTAATTCCTCTCAGAAACGGAAGTCAGACAACCAAATCATGAAATCAGACAGAGCCTGAGATTATGGCTAACCACTTAGACCTTTCATTAAGAACAAGAGACATAACATATATTGGCTAGGTTCAAAGTTTGTTTCTGCTGCACACTAAGTCCTTCATTTCAACTCTTTATGTGCTACAATTTCTTCCTTTATAAAGAGAAAGCATACTAATACCTAACTCGTTTGCAGAAAAGGAGAATAAAGGCCAGACATACAGAACCATGTCCAAGGAAAAAGGACAACACACTTTAAAGTTTCTGTTAAAATTATGATGTATCTGAATTCAAATCTCGTAAGTTTTAGTTCTGTCATACTGCATCATAAGAAGCAGAAAGAAAAGAACTGAGGAGAAGAGGAAAAAGGAGCCAGAATGTGAGGAAGAGGAGGATTTTAAGGCAGAAAATAAGAGAAAGAAAAATGAAGAAGAGGAATAGAAACAAGGAAAAGAAGATATTGTCATTTGCATAAACATGAAGTTCTGAAATCTGTCAAAGGCAGTTCTAAGGCACATGCCATTTTCATTTTATAGAAAATAAATTGAAACATAAATTTTCTGAATATGGTATGCAAAACATTAAAAATGACAATGTCAAAAATTAAGAATTCTCAGACTAGCCAAGTAAAGTATTAAAAGTACATTTTTAATACAATCATATTACTATCCTATAAATCTTTTTACTATCCTCTGGTATTTTTGCCATTAGAAAAATTAGAGAACAATTGATTGTTTTTTTTAAATTTTATTTGTAAGAAAAATTTAGAAACTTTTTAGAGCTTTCACATAGAGAAAACAAAACAGTAAGAGAAAGAGGGCTTTTGAGGTCAGTTTCCTTGGAGAAAAGATCAAAGAAAAGTGAGTGGAAAGATATTGGAAACATTTATCAGACCAGCTTTTAGTGTTCTTGCCATGCTCTTGAATCAATGACTTATCACTAGATAAGCTTCTGACATTTTCTAAAATAGAAGTGAGACAAGGAAAGGCAGCAACTGGAAATAATTCATTGCTAAATTTTGAAGTCTATGTTCCTACAATCTCTTATATTTTCTGATATACCAATAAACATTTAATAAAATGATTAATGATAGTTTTAAATCTCTCCATTTTTTCACTTTTGATTAGCTGTTTTAATTATTCATGGGACATAACTAAATTAACTAAGTAAATATTTCTAACTCGCTCATGAAAAGCATGTTAACATTAATTACCAAAGCATAGCTATCTATTCACAAATTATACACTAATGAAAAGTTAAATACACTTGTGCTTGGAGCAAGCCATGAGGAATTTTGTACTTAATGGAATGGTTTTAGGTAGTGCCTTTTTTTTCTGTGAACCTATTTACATTTATTCCAATAAAAATTTGATACAGGAAATAACAAATGTATTAAACTCCTCTACCTTAAAACTATCACTACTAAATATTAGTACAATGTTAATTCTACATATTTCTTGAACATCTGTCCATTTATCCAATACATTTTGGTTAAAGACTTTGTGCCAAGCACTGTTCTGAATACAGACAATACTGGAGCAAAAAAACAGACAACACAATCTTTACTTTGTGAAGCTTAAGTAAAATAATGAACTTAATTAAAAAATAAACATTTGTTAGATGGTAATAAGACTAGTATTTGCTAGATGGTAATAAGACTAGAAGAGAATTAAAGTAGGAAAGGTAATACTGTCAGTCAGAAAGTCTCCAAAGTTAGGTGACAGTTAAGATATAAAGGAAGGCTTTGACTAGTTGTGGGAAGGGTATGATATTATCTGACAGGATCCAACAGGCTAGTTCGCATTGCTGTGTAGGAACAAACCAAAGGTGCTAAGGACAAAAGTAGGGTGAGGATTTAATAGTGCTGGCAGCAAAGGTGGTGAGAATTTGTCAGATTCCAGAGATATTTCAAAGGTGTTGCCAAGAAGATGGATTGTATGTGGGGTGTGAGATTAACAGAAGATGAATCATGACTCCTCCAAGTCTTTGGCATGAGCTATTTGAAGGTTGGAGTTGCCATTTGTTTATTTGGAGAACATTGTGGAATATTGGGAGGGGGACAGGAGTGCTGTTTTAGATATGCTAAATTTGAGATACCTAGGAAAGGTTTAGATAGATAGGGAGATTTATAGTTCAAGGGAAAAGAATAGGCTGCAGTTATGTGTCTATAAATCATCAATAGGCAGATGATATTTACAATTTTAGGTCTTGATATGGTAAACTGCTGTAGATAGGAACTTTTGGTGACTAACGTTAAACACCTAGCATATCAGATGATTAAGAATCAGCAAACAGGAGAGGGAGAAGCTAATGAAGTGCTGCAGGTGAAAATATACATACTTAGCAAACTTGCTTTAAAGAGGATTTGATAAGCAGTGGAAAATATGGCTCATATACTAAGATACAGCATGAGAATGGCCTGAGGATTTAGCAAAGTATTTTCCACTGACTCACTGGTGACCTCAGCAAGTTCTGATTCTGGGAGGTGATGGAGGGAAATACTCACATCAAGTGGTGTTAGGATAGAATGAGAAAAGAGAAAGGAAAGCAGATGATTTGAGCATGTGAGGAAAGTAACAGAAGAAGTGGGGAAGTTGAAGAAGATAGTGGAGGAAAGAAAATATTACTTTTGTTGTTAGTAGTGTGTTATATGTACGTATATTTTTTTGTGTGTAAAAGATGATTCATAATTATTTTTAACCCCAGGACTATTCCAAATATTTTTTTCTTAGGAATATTTTCAATCAATCCTTACTTTGTCTATTTTAAAGTTCAAGTTATAACATCTAGACAAAAAATTTCTGCTAGTTACAAACATTAATAAAATGTGTACAGCCTACTCAATGTATTTGAAAATATTATACCTAATTTATGTACTATGACAAATTGTGTCAATATATAATCAAATATAAAAAATAAAAATAATATTTTCTATGTCAGTTATAAAATGTGTTTCATCTATTTTTTAGATTTTCATGTATGCTAATATATCTCCATATAATTTTTAAAAATAAAAAAACAATTTGTTCCAATTATGGTCAAGGCATTATTACTTGCATATTCCTATATTATACCTACTCTTCAATATAAACTTATAAAGCAAATTTTATTAACCTTCTTCTAAAAGAAGCTACTGGGATAAGCAATTCAGTGACTTTCCTAAGTCTTGATAGATAGAAATGATGTAGTAGGAATTGATCAAGATATGCTTAGTTTCAAAACACATCATACTTAACTTGCACTGATTTATAACACAATAAATACCGAATGACAGAAAGTTAGTTATAAGCAACACTTCTTTTGTATACTGGGTCAAGACAAGTGTAACAAAAAGCACTTACCATATCCTTACTATATAGCTATTAATTTGGCTAAGAAAAAATATCATGAACACATAAACAAGTAAAATTTGTCTTTCTGGTATTAATTCAAATCATGAAATAAAATTAAATATAATTTTAATCCAGATTTTTTCTCTCATGTGTACCATAAATTTTATGAAACATTTGTGAAGTAATAAAAGAAAAAAATGAAGTTCCATTCTACCATGAAGAAAAAGATGGCCAGATATTAAAAATTTAAACAAGTAAAACTCACCTTATCCACAATGCATATCTGTTTTCTTGTTTCAACATCAAGTATTTCAATCTCGAAGTGAGTAGTTTTTGAATGTTTGACGACTGGAGTTGGTTTCAGAGGGCCTGCTGAGAGTACAAGTTGTGAAAGAGACTGAAAATTCCTCGTATCATTCTTTGTTATGGACCCTGAAAGTCCCTGAAAGAACAATTCTCTCTTGCGTTCAGAGGCAAGGGACTTCTGCCTTTTGAACATTGTGAGAAACTCACAGGAGAACCGTCATGTAAACAGGAGACACATGCCAGTGTGCTTTCTTTGCATGCGTTAAATACTGCTGGCCAACCCCTGAGAGGTCAAGTGGCATGCCATTCCAACCGTTCAGTTTTATTTAGCAGGCTTGAAAACAATGACTGATCTTATTTCTATATATAACCCACTATTGAGGATTGCTGTAATGTAGAGTATTCCTTTCCCAACATTTGAATTATTTCTTGCTGTCTCATTTTATCTCTGTTTTTTCATATGAACATTCTGATCTGAGATTCCAAAGCGTGAAAATAGATAGTTTTTATTATCTCTGAATTCTGGATGCATTCATCTTCAAACATGCATACTGTTACATGCGCATTAATATTTAGATATGTTTAACTTCAAATAATTTAATAAGATACCAAGCACAAAATGGTGACTTTTTCAGTCCATACCAGGGAATCAAAAGCTGGCAAACTATGAGATTAGAAACTCTGGAGAATAGATTTATAACTTAGAGGAGAAATTATTTTAATATTCTCACATATTGTATATCTTTGGAAAATCATTGAATTAATAAAAATCAGCATTAAACATCATAATTTCACAATACTGAATTAGGGCAAATTCAAAGAGCCTCAGAATGAACATTGAAATGTGATAACCTGTATGTGATCAAGAACCAACTAAAAAAATCCAAACATTCTGTCAGTGATTCAAAATGATGCTAAAGGAAAACATTCTAGAATTTTATTTTAAGTGAAAAGATAAAAAGTAAAATGACCAAAGTATGGAGAGAAATAGCTCCATTATCTTTATGAGGCTAGTCTTACTTTTATTTATTATTATTATTATTATTATTATTATTATTATTATTATTATTATTTTTGCAGTACTGGGGATTGAACTCAGGGGCACTCTACCTCTGAGCTATACCCCCAGCCCTATTTTTTATTCTTTATTTTGAAACCGAGTCTCACTAAGTTGCGGAGTGCCTCACTAGGTAGCTGAGGCTGGCCGCGAACCCGGCTCCTCCGGTCTCAGCCTCCTCAATGCTGGGATTACAAGCGTGCGCCACCATGCCCAGCTAGTCTTACTTTTATAAATAAATAAAATTAATTTTATTTTCACCACACAATAAGCACTGGAGTTTCACTAACACATGATTTAGTTATAATTTTATGGTTTAGACTCCATTACAATCAATAATTATTGTTCTCAAAACCATAAACGATAGATATACACGTGTACTTGAATGTGTTCATATGTTTGTGGATTTATTCATTGGCGTGTGGACACGTGTACAAATATGATCCATAACCTTATCACCCAGATGTTAAGGACTCCAAACTTGGAGTGAACAATATGGCAGGCAATCAATGAGGTTTAATGAACAAATTGCAGTGTGGCAATTATACTTAAGACAGTATAACAAAAACATAGGGATTAAAGGTAGTTTATGTTAATAAACACAATAAACATCAGGGTTAAGTTAGATTATATGTGGGACCAAAATAGTCTTTTAATTTTATTAGGAAACAATGATCCATTGTTTTGAAAATTTTATTGAGTCATAAATTTCTTGCTCTAATTAGTTATGTGATTTTATGCTTATCTGTCATATACTTATAACATTGTTAATCCAATATTTCTATGAAATATAACAGGGAAATCTATGTATCATGAAATGTTTCAGAAAAAATAGAAGTCTCTCTCTTTATATATATAATACATAGATAAATATGTATATATAATACATATATAAAAATATGTATATATATAATTTAAGTTTTAATGTTGGTCACAAAGTCAGATTTGTCTTTTTCTACTCCATCATGCTGCACAGATATTAAGATATTCCTGTTCTTTATCTAAACTTAAAGTGTATGATACAACTTCACCGGAAAATGCACTTTATTCATAATAACGGAACAAAAATGGCAAAAAGATACTAATACAAGTCACTTGACTTCTCAAAATATCTACAAATATGTTAAATTCTTCCATAATAAATTTTACATAGTTTTATTTCTCTAATTTTTTTCAATTTTTAATGATATCAATTAACTATGAACTGTAAAATGTGTTCTGAATCAGCAGCCCATAAGTAGCTAACTATTCTTTCTTAAAAAATATTTTATATATTGATCTACTGCATAAGCTTCAGAGAGTCTGAAAACTCTTTAAAAATTCTTTCACCAGCAAAATTAAAACCACTGATGTTAACATTTTAACTTAGACATAATAATTGAGAAATTATTGTGGTTACCTGAAGTAACTAATTTGTAGCAGAAGGAAAGAGAGATAAATGAAAACAGGTGTTACTATGACAAGATTTCAGTTTTACATATTTGAATAATAAGATAGAATTATTTGTCTAAAACAATTATCAATAAAAAATAATGATGAATGTAACATTACAGATAACAGATAATAGCTGTTCTTCTAGAAAAGACAGTGTAGCTGTTCTAAAAAGGAAAATCCTCTAGAGTTAAAAGTGAGAGTTTGAGAATAGTTCTAACTCTGCCAGTGTGTGCTGTGTAATATTAGATAAGATGGGTAATTTTTGTGGACACGAAATAATGTTATTTTCAACACGGTTTCTAATTACTTTTCTAACTCTTCTAACCAGTGTCTAAAAGTGTTCTTCCTACTTAAAATCAGTGATAATGAAAAAGTCAATAAAACCTGCACAATAGTACTTCTCTCAGAAGGTTATTATACAGATAAAGTAATGTACGTGAAAATGTATAATGTAGTACTATGACCTTATTCTTAATTAATCAGTGAGACGGTAGTGGAAAACTCTATACTTTGCTAAAACTATGGTGAACTTGTCCTATTGTTTATGAAGAGCAAATAAACTAGACAGAGACTTAATCTTTCCCTTAGAAAATTGGGGGAAAGCAGTCTCATCTTGTAGGCATAAGATTAGAGTTCTTGTAAAATTAAAATATCCATAGGAAAAAAAAAAAAAAAAAGACATGACTACTTCATAGTCAATTTGAACTAGGCCATACATATCTGCTTATCTTGACTGTTCCTTCAACCTGTCTTAAAAATAGCTCTGTCCTTGATACTTTCCTGAACAGTAGCTGTTCTTTTAGAAGAGTAGGTGACTTTGCCTTCTCCTGTGCTCTCAGAATCATTCCTGAATAGTTTCCAGGTCACTGAAGCCTATTCCCCAGAATCCGAATGCTGCAACTGCTCTTGTTCTCCTCTGTGTTGGCACACGCTGTCCTCTATTTTGGAAGCTGGGGCCATACCTATTTGTTCTTCTCTTTTCAGAGACTTATTGCCATGAATGGCAAGGACTGTAGAATTCTTATATTAACACTGAAAAAACCTGGGGAAAAAAATCCAATGCTCAGTTCTCTATCATTAAAAGTAAAACTAAAAATTTTCTATGTAGCTTTTGATTTGGTAATCAGTGGAGAAAAAATGGACAAAAAAGAAGGTAAGCTTCAATTTGAGATAAAGAATTCAGGTTAATTTTATTATTATATGAAGTTTATTTTTTTTTTTCACTGGGATAAGACTGAGGCCAGTACATTTATTTGTTTCACATATCTTCATTAAAATTTAAAGTAAAATAGAGAGTTAAGAATAAGACAATACAAATGTGGTGAGTAAATTAACTCTTAATCCTCACAATTTAAAAGTCAGGTCTTTTATGCACAGTTCAAGTATTTTAGGTTCTATGACTTGAGATGTTTGAAGTACCTTATTATCTGGAAACAGAGATTTAATATCATCATTTTGACTCTCATTTTTAATTATCTAGGATTGTCCTATTGTTCTCATTTCCACATAAATTTTATAAACAAGATTTATATGATTTAATCTATTTTTGACAAATTGTGTTTCTACCAAAATACTTGGCATTCACATAACAACAATCAATGCTCATGTAAGACTTATTATGGCTCTAGCAATGTATCCTTTTCACAACTTTATAAGAATTCTATTATTACTAACATTAAAAACTGAATGGCAGCTGGGCGTGTTGGCACAGGCTTATAATCCCAGTATTTGGGAGGCTAAGACACGAGGATCCATTGCAGGTTCGCTTACAGCATCAGCAACTTGTGAGGCCCTCTGCAACTTAGTAAGATTCTTTTTCAAAATAAAGAATAAAATATGGCTGGGAGTATAGCTTAGAGTTAGAGTGCCCCAGGGTTCTATCCCCAATACCACAAAAAAAATTGTGAAACAATTAGCAGCTTAGACAGGCTTATGACCAATTATACCATTTTTAACTATATTATGTTGGTCAAGTTACTTAAACTCTAAGCCATTCATATTTTTATTTGTTTTTTGGTTGGGAGTGGTTTTTTTGTTGTTGTTCATACATATCAGAAATGGCAAATATGCATTAAGAATATTCTTTGCAGTATTATTGTAACTCCTTCCTGAGCATTGAACTATTTTAAAATACAAAATATTAAATTTTATACATGCAGAAGCTGTGATCAACAACACTCAAAAGGGATGGAAAATAAATATATAAGGATATAAATCTGTAAGCTAAAAGTTTTACTCATTTGCAATGAAATCAGACACACAAAAAGTAGAGACCTAAAGTTTTCATTCAGAAACCCATAATACTTTGTAACATATAGCCAATTAGTAACTATAGCAACAAATTTGCTTCCTGGATAGTCTTCAGAGCAATGACTGTCAGTTTCATGACATTAAATCAGATAGTGTGAATTGAATAGTCTACCTAGAAAGGGCATTATGAAAATTAATCATTGCAAAGTTCTATAAAATTCATATTGAAGAAACTACTTGATGCCAGGAACTATGAGAAAATGCCATTAAAATGATGATTGTTTCTCTCCATATATTAGAATTATTCCTTATAGCTCCTCTTTTTTTTTTTTTTTTTTTTTTGCGGTACTGGGGATTGAACTCAGGGGCATTCTACCTCCGAGCTATACCCCCAGCCCTATTTTTTATTCTTTATTTTGAAACTGAGTCTCACTAAGTTGCGGAGTGCCTCACTAGGTAGCTGAGGCTGGCAGCGAACCCGGATCCTCCAGTCTCAGCCTCCCGAATGCTGGGATTACAAGCGTGCGCCACCACGCCCGGCTACAGCTCCTCTTTTTATCTCTACCTTCTAGTAATCTCGGGATGATTTTATGAATGTCATAAAATTCGATTGAAAGTATCATAGATCATTTGCTAGGTGATAAATATTAGTTCACTTATTTAACTCTTGATTGATATAAAACAATCTAATTCTAAAATAATGCCAATTGAAATACACATGTTGATAAACACGTATTGATAAAATATGTGTATTTCAATTGGTATATTTTTTTTCACTACTGGGGATTGAACTCAGGGGCATTCTACCTCCGAGCTATACCCCCAGCCCTATTTTTCTTCTTTATTTTGAAACAGGGTCTCACTAAGTTGTGGAGGGCCTCATTAGGTAGCTGAGGCTGACCGCGAAACCGAATCCTCTGATCTCAGCATCCCAAATGCTGGGATTACAAGCGTACGCCACCACGCCTGCTTTCAATTGGTATTATTTTAACTTTATTCAAGTAGTTACACCACAACTCTATAAAAGTTGTTATACTACGAAAATAGTGTTAACTATGAAATTGGTAATTATTTTTGCCATATCCATTAATCTTAAAAGCTCTTAAGCTGACATGTAACAATTTAAATTAAAATAACTGACAAAAATAGATTAAATAACTGACAAAAATAGATGTGTATGTATGTATATACTTAAATATGAAAATATTCACATACATCATATTATAGATAGAACATGTTTAAATTATTTTTAAACTTTTGGTACTGGGCATTGAATCCAGGGGCATTCTACCTCCAAGTTACATTCCCAGCCTTTTTTTAAAATTTTGAAACATGGTTTCACCAAATTGTTGATCGTCTCACTAAATTACTGAAGCTAGCTTCAATCCAGTGTTCTTTCTTTCTCTGTCTCCCAAGAAATGAGATTACAGGTATGAGGTACTACACCTGACTAAAATAAATTTTTAATAATAAAAGTTAATAAAAATTGTTATCTTTTATAAAAGTAATTTATCTTATATTTAACATGTATACAAAGAGACTTTGGTAAAGTACACCTACACATCGGTATTTAGTTAAGCATATATTGATGTCTTGAGGCTTTCTTCTTTCCATTGATATCTCAACTTCTTTACCCCACTTCTATCTCAACACTTGAATTCTCTTTATTTATTTTTATTTATGTACTGTAATCATAAATCTTGATGAAGTTTAGGGTAATAGAGACATACTTGCACATAGCACTCATTAAGCCCTCCCCCAGTTCCCACTTCATTTCCTCCCCCTCCTCTACTTCCCATGCTCAGCACAGTGATTGATTTCAATAAGCTTGTGTATGTACATCATGTCCAATGAGGTATTTCCCTCTTCCTCCCTCTCATCTCCCTCAGTTAGGTGGTCTTCTCACTCATCTTAGATTTCTCTTCCTTTGTCTAGAGTCCCTCCTATGTTCCATTTTTCTCTCCAGCTTCCACATATTAGGAAGAACATCTGTCTTTTCATTTTTTGTGAATGACTAATCTTACTTAGCATAATGTTTTCCAGTTCCATCCATTTCCATGCAAATGACATCATTTTATTCTTCTTTATGGCTAAGTAAAATTCCGTTGTGTATATATCCATAGTTTTGTAATCCATTCATCTGTTGATGAACATCTCTGCTGGTTCCATAGTTTGGCAATTGTGAATTGTACAGCTATAAACATAGATGTGCATGAATTACTATGGTAGTCTGGTTTTATTTCTTTAGGGTAGATATCCAGAAATGGTATAGCGGGGTCATATAGTAGGTCCATTCCCATTCTTCTGAGGGTCCTCCACACTATTTTCCAAAGTGGTTGCACAAATTTGTAATCCCACTAACAATGTATTAGAGTTCCTACTTCTCCACACTCTCAACAGCATTTTTTGTTTTTTGTGTTTTTCATGACTGACATTCTAATTAGAGTTCATATTTAAAATATACATATAATCAATCAATAATACTTGGCCAGTTTTTCTGTCCAAAATTCATATTGTCAACCTTACCTATTCCATTTTTCTCATACTACAGCCATGTCATATGTAAATGTTGTTGTTTTTACTGTTTAAAAAAAATCTGGAGTCTGGTAGGTTCAGTGGCAGTTGCAGTCTTGGCAGGCTGAGACTGGAGGATCACATGTTCAAGGCTAGAACATGGCAATTTAGCAAGGCCCCATTAAAAAAATGAAAAGGGTAAAATATAAAAAGAGCTGAGTGTGTAGCTCAGTGGTAGAACATCACTGAGTTAAATATTCAGTACCCATCCAAAAAATATCTAGAGTATGAACATTTTTGCCACCTCCACAGAAACCACTCACTCATACTTGAGATAACATTATCTGTGTTTAGAATATGGCAATATACTCCAAACTGTGATCTCTTATTCTGATTTTGCTTCTCAAACACTAATTCCCAAACAAACCAAATTATTCTTCTCTTCTCTAAAAATACAAAAGAATATCATACAAGAATTTATTTGTTTGTTTGTTTGTTGACTGCAATCCTGAACTTCTGGTGTCCTTTACTACTGTTTTCACTCATTCTGCTCCCTCACTCTAGTTTTGCTCTATCTAGAATATACTAAGCATCTCTCCATTCAGGTTTCCACCCTTATTAGAGAACAGCTACATATGTGTGTGTGTGTGTGTGTGTGTGTGTGTGTGTGTGTGTGTGTGTGTGTATAAATTTTTTCTTTGGTATGGGGGATTGAATCCAGGGACATTCTACCTCCAAGCTACACCCTTATTCATATTTTATTTTTAATTTGAAACAAGGTCTCACTAGTCTCACTAAATTGCAGAGGGCTACACTAAGTTGCTAAGGCTGGCTATGAACCCGTAATCCTCTTGTCTCAGCCTCCCGAGTATTGGGATTACAAGTGCCACTACATCTGTCCTCATATTTTGAAAGATTACATTTTATCAGGTGTTCGCTTAATTATGACTACATAAAAAGCATGTTCCAAACCACTTCATCTCTATAGGCTTATCCCTACAAATATGTGTTTTTATTCTTTTTTATTTCTTCTTATTACATATCACCATTAAGCACATTAAGAATTCCCTTGTTTGTTTGCTTTTTTCTCCTCCCAAATTCATTAACATACAAGCTCCACAGAGAAGAAACTGGTCTATTTTTTAAGCCATTGTATCTTTAACACCTGACATACTATAGGCATATGAGACATATCTATCAAATTATCTTGAATTAATTAGGTATGAATCAAAGCAGACATTTGAAATGTGCTACACGTTACAGTTGGTGAAAATAGTAAAAAAAAAAAAAAAAACAAAAAACTATTTTGCAACTAATGGTTAGGAGAGATAGTATTTCCTTGAACACCCAGAAAAATACTCTAGTACAGAAAATACTCCTATCACACTGCTGACCATTTTCAAAGTTTTCTAGGTTTTTTTTCATAGACTATATGATGCAATATTTAGAAAACAACATGCAAGATATAATATTACTTGGCTTGCAATTTAAGCAGATATATTGAATTTTCAATAAAAATAATTGTGAAAGATAATGGATAAAGAACATACTGGTTTTCAGTACAGATACAAAAAGTGCCTAGCTAATGCATTCAACAACTGCTTAAAATTTTTAAAAAGCATACATGTCACAATTTTAAAAATGGTTTTAGTAATTGTAAGATAGCTTCTTCAGCCAAATTATACAAACTTTGTTTAATGCACTCTCTCATGGCTTTTCTCATTTTTACTAGTCTAAATCATAATTATTTAGCAATACTTCTCTCAAATTTCTAAATATTAATTTTCTGCTCTAATTAAATCATCCCTGTCACTCTTTAGTATTTCATATCATCTACCTTGGTGCTTATTGGATTGGAAAAGCTGCATGATCTACTTACCGAGCTCTTCTGATAAAGAACAATACTGAATAAAACATTGACAGAAAAATATAGAGTGTATATAGAATAGAGAATGTACTACCTAATATAATAAGGGAAATGTGGGGAGATGAAACTCCCCTAACACTAAAAACTGGTTGCTTATTTTTTGTAGAGTAATAATATTATATTTTTAGAATAAAGCACCAATAGTTATAGATGCTTCAGAAGATTGGGTTTTGAGTTTTCACTTTAAACTTGCTTTCCCTTATGTGTTTAGCCTATACTAACTTAATGGTATATATTGTTATTATGTTATATAAAATGGTTTTACATCAGGGAAACAACATATTCATAACACATATGCATGCTGCCAAAATATCACATTTAATTTGTATATGATTGTTTAACTTTATTGAATATGTCTATTTTTTAAGATATGCTCTGTAGATTACTAGAGCATTTAATAGTCACTTATATTAATTTTTATAAATTAATAAATTTTATATCTGAAAGAATTTCAGGAAAGTCTTTTGAAGAACACAAGACTTTGCTCTTCTAGTTGAAAAAATTGATTAACAAAAAATTAAGCTCAGGTTATAAAATTGCTTAAATATTATACATAAGTGAATATTCTTTTTTACTTGAATTTATTTGATAAAAACTGAAATATGTTATTTTCTGATTTTCTGCATATTATGAACTTTGAGGAAATAATGTCAATTAAAAATAAAAAATAATAAATGCTTTTTCAATATTAGTAATAATCTTAGCCTGTCTATGTTGTACTTTGAAATCTCTCCTGTGCAGAAACTCCCAATTCTTGTAACGCAAAGCACTATGCAGGCTTGGGTTCTGGGGCCACAGTTCCTTTTGGCTAAAGTTGGGTTCATGAGCTGCAGCCCCTATGTAACATGTCGGAATGTCTATGGGGGTTTCAGAAATGAGGGTATGTGGAGGTTTCTGATACTCCCTAGGGCAGCATGAATTTGGACAATAGCTGCCTTCTCCAGATGGCACTTAGTTCTAGCCACTTGGGCTTTATGAACTAACAAGGAGGCAATATGAATTCTTTCTCCAAATCAAAGCTTCTGTACAGAATCAATGTTGTTCCCTAAGTAGGTCACATGCCTGTGCCACCTGTCAAAATCTCAAGTAACTGGTAGTGCTGATATTGGAATTCAATATCATTACTGGGTCTCTTCCCCTCCATATTCCTCTTTGCAGGGGAGCCTGTGTTTCAGTTGCTGGGGTGCTTTGTTCCTCTTTCTCTCCTGAAATTGCACTTTTCTAAATCACACTGGGTTCAAGTATCTTTTTTTTATGGATTCTAGCATTTCTTACATAGTCACTAACATCAAAATACAACTATCTACTTGTTGCTTTGATTTTCTTTTTTTCCTCCAGAATTCCAGTGTTCAGAATCTAATTTCTACTATCATTAACCAGTGCATTTATTGTTATTGATTTATTTATACCATATACTTTGTTTTATTAGATGGTGTTTTTGTATTCAGTAATTATCTAAGTTTTCCAAACATTTGATTTTTCCATTAATCATATTTTTTCTTGGATTTCTTGGATCATTTTTTCCTATAAGTTTAGTCTTTAGTTTTCTACAGAGATACTCTGCTGTAAATAATCTTGAATGTTGATACACAACATTTTCTTAATAGAGAATTCTATTGGTTGTGCAATCAAAATTCAAATATTTGAGCTGGGCATAGTGGCATATTCCTGTAATCCCAGAATTTAGGAAGCTGAGACAGGTTTGAGACCAGGCTCAGCAACCTAATAAGACCCTATTTCAAAAACAAAAAATAAATTAAAAATTAAAAAGGGCTGTGGGTATAGCTCAGAAGTAGAATGTCCCTGAGCATAATCCCCAGTACACCACACACACACACACACACACACACACACACACATACATACATATCAGATATTTGAAGTTAACACTTGACTGTGACTGATTCTACTGTTGGTATTAAGATAGCAACTCGCAGACCTTTCCCATTTTTTTCTCAAAGTAATCCATCTTTTCTTCCTTCTCCATCATCTCTCTTCTTTTTTTTTTTTTTTTTCCTTTCAGCCTGCTTTAAATATCCATCTACTGTGAGTTCTGTTACTCTAGTGAACCCTGACCAATCAGATTTCATTTTAGCAGAATGTAAAGTATAAGAAGTTCATAATATACTTCTAGGCACATCTATGCAGCCTCCCATCCAAGTAATAACCAGAGATCTCAAGGGAAACACACCAACTGCTCTGTGAAAGTGTGCCTATGTGACTTTGAACCTCATTGATATATAATTACAATTTACCAATACAAGTATTTAAGAATAAAGTAAAATAGAAAGAAAAGCATTTAATTAATTTGTGAGATCAGAAAATAGAACAGAGAATGGGTAATTGCAGTGTGTACCAGGATAACTAATGGAAGTCAGAAATTATTAATAATTGGAAAATTATTCAGAAAATCATGCATTTAGCAATTTATTAGTATATTCTTATATTCTCTTTATTTCAAATTGAATGATTTGTTCACTTTTCTGCTTTACTGATATTTATATAATAGTTGATAACTATATAACGTGTATTCTAAGTCATTACCACAAATAAATTAGCTTGAAATTAGTCATAATCTTAGGTAAAACTTTTAATTATCAAAACATCTCTCAAATATTAATGTACCTTCTTCAAAATTCAACAAAGCTATATAGAAATATAACATTAGACTAAACTTTTACATCATTATTAAAATTTGTATTTTGTTTTAAATTTAAGCAAAGCATATAACACATTTCTGTTTTATATGTTTTCCATATAAGTTTGTACAGTTGTACTAATAAAAATTTAATTCCTTATATTACTTCTATTTCTTGACAGCCTGTCTTTGGGGCAAATTTACAAGATGAATCATCTCGCTCCATTCTCATAAAAACACAGGTTGTGAGGAAATTAATTATATACTAAAAAACCCCTTGTATATATCATATATATTGGTTATTTTTTCCACATAAGAAGTTTTTCCCATCAAAATATAAAAACAAAAAAGGGAAAATATTATTTAGTGAATATTGAAAGCCCTTTAACAAAATCCTTACAAAATTTTATGAAATATATGACAGCACAATTCACAATAGACAAATTATGGAACCAGTCTATGTGTGAAGCAACAGTCTAAGAAAGCAAATGTTTTTATATTTTCTCTCATATGTGAAAGCCAGAGAGAAAGTGAGTAACTAATGATACCTCAGATAAAGGAGAAAAGACTCCAGTGGAATGAAAGAGTGGGATTAGGAGAGTGAGGGTGAGGGAAAAGGACTGTAAGAAAGAAACAATTTAAATAATGCTATATACACATACAAAATTATGAGCACCAATGTGGATAACATGTAAGGGGAAAAAGAAGAAGTGCGATGGGATCCAGAGGGAAAGACAACAAGTGTTGTGTGCATGCACATTAACTCTTAGTTCCAAACAGGAAAAATGTATTATTTCTATTTATGGAACACAGTTCCAAAATTCTTAAATATTTAAACTTTGTGTTTGCCCATGAGACTAGTTTCTCCTATCTGTGTTAATGAATATGTAAAATTTCAACAGCTTAAAGGTTAAGAGAAAGATAAAAGTTCATGTTTATAATGTGAAAAAACCTTATTTCATTTACAGTATTGTCCCATAGCTATGCACAATTGGATACAGGATGTCATATCATGGGAAATGATTCCTCTTTCTTTGCTATATTTCTTATATAGTATATTTTTCCCTGTGTAATGCCGGGCATAGAACCCTTTATAAGCCTTCTACTACTGAGTTAATTCTCTACTCATTCTAATTTCACAGATATTATTTAAAGGCAATTCCAAACTTGACAAGGTGATTAGGAGGCTGATACAGGAGGATCACAAGTTTAAAGTCAGCCTATTATATATTCTTTCATTTGCTGCTTTTATAAAGTTTTCTTTCTCTTTCTATATACAAAAACACATACAGGTAGTCACATTCTATATAATATATAATGTATATATGCATCCTATTGGTTCTATTTCTCTGTAGAACTCTAAGACTATAAAAGGCAAGCTTAAAATTATATTTCAATTTAAACTTATATTACCCCTATGTCCTAACCTCTCCCATCCTGGAAATCAGAGGAGTAGATAATTGGTTTTATCTCTAATTTTCTTCAGTTCTACATTTCTCTTCCCCATAACCCTCCAACTTTCTACACATGGTTTATGATCCTTCCAGTGTTGGAACAATGACTCATCACTGATTTACTTTAGGCTTGCTGGGTAATCAGATTCCATTGTGGAGGTCCTGGGGATCAAACTCACAGCCTTACACATACTAGGCAAATGCTCCATCACTCAACCACACCCCTAGCCCAGTAGACTCTATTTCTTGTGAAATTTTTAGATAATTTGTTTCTATTTCATTCTCTCAATTCCAACATGACTGCTAAACCAGAATGTCACTCAGCTGAGTTCATCTGTGCTTCTAGTCTTTGATATAAACTGCCAACACCATTATACAACTGTTAAATTATGTATGTTCATTTGTTATGTACTTAAGTAAATTTATCCAAAAGACTCATGGAATCACATAATGAAATCCTAAAGGATTAAAAGAGTAATCCTATCCCTGAAAAGCAAATTTAAAAATGAGAGCAAATTTCAAAAGTCAAAGCAACATAGATAACAGTACTTCATCTCTCATCAGTATTCCTATTTGGGCTAGAAGGAGTCAGATAAATATTTATATTTAGAATTACATATTAAGTCAATAGAACTAGAATTTATAATTCGGATATATGTTGTGGAATATAGAAATTATCAAAAGAAAATATTTGGTTTCAATTAAGTTTAGCAGTCATGTTTTATAATACTAATGGCCTATTCTGATTGTGGATATAAAACAATTTAAATTAAAATCTCAAGAAACTGGAGAATAGAACCTCTTCATTAAATGTCACAGGTCAGTGCTATATTCTTATTTCAGAATTGGGACAGAGGGAGATAGTTATTTTAAATTATTTGCCTCTCACTTCAAACCTACCCAACAGGTCTCTTTGAAAAACAAAACAAAAAAATTGTTTATCTCTTGCAGTCTGCTGCATCATGTGAGATGCCTTCATGAGATCATTGTAAAAAAAAATCAGGAAAATATTTTCAGAAGAATAACTCCCAGAGTGAATTAGCAGGAGGAAAGCAGAGGGATTTGTCCCAGAGGTGATAGAGAGCCTGAAGGCAGCTGTTTCTTTATTTTGCTATGCTTGTTCTCTTACAGCAATACCTGCCTCTTTTTTTGGCCTTGGACACACCAAGGGGTTTCCTATTTTGTTGGAGACCTTCAAGGTCTGCCTTTGCTGACTCACAGGCATAGAAGTCTGTTCTTATGGAGATAAAGATTACCATAACATGTGCTGACTACTGACTCAGGGCAAAAGCCCTGCTTTGCTTCAAGTTGCAGGAATCAAGAGGTTTATTCAGACTTTATCAGGCTGTTATAGTAATGAATTGCGTGAATACCCTCAGATAATTAATTTTCACAAAATGTAACCATTGTGAGAAAACATTAACTTTGATGTATATTCTGGTGCTCAAAGAAGTATATAATGACTGGGCTAAATAAACTCTGGCGTGACAGTATTCACTGTCAGCCCTCCTGAATCTATCCCTTGTTTGTCTCTTTCTTAAGCAACTTTTATCTTTGTTTTTCTCAAACCACAGTTTCTCCCTCCAAGCTTGTCCAATCAGCTGGCTGGCTCCGGCTCTGTTAGTATTTCAAAGCCTCTTCACTTGCTCATTACTCTACCTGAAGATCTTTTCATACCCCAAACCCACAGATTATCACTCTCTCACTTCTTATTTGTCCCAATGGGACTTTTCCAACACTTTCTGGTACAATTTCAGTGTGCCCCCCCCAATTTGATGTGATAATAATTTGATCCTGACTCAACATTATTGAGAGGTGGGACTTTTGGGAGGTCTTTGGGTCCTGAGGGAGCTGACCTCATAAATAGATTAATGGGTTAGCATGAAAATGTTGTTATGTGAGCAAGTTCTCTCTACCATGCTTGCTCTGTGATGAACTACAACATAGTATGATGCATCAAGAAGGCCCTCACCAGATGCTAAGCAGATGCTAGTGCTCTTGGACATCCCAGGCCCTAGAATTATGATCTAAATAAACTTGTATTCCTTATAAAATACCAGGTCTTGAGTGTTTTGCTATAGCATCAGAAAACAGACTAAGACATTCTGCATTAAAAATTCAGACACAACCCATGATGACAGTACCTTTACTAGGTAACACACAACTACATGGCACACAAAATTTATTTTTTTTTATCCTGGATTAATGTAGGACTCATAGTGGCAAGAAATTTATCTGGAGTACTGGCCCAATTCTTATACCAGGAATTTACTTAATGAGCAATAGATGATCAAGAGAGAAGTTTTTTCTACTACTCCAAGACCAAACACTGTGGAGTTTGTATAGTCTGGGAACCACTTGTGGGATTTGAATCAAAAACTATTATCCAGTTACAGGCTAAAGCTCCAAGGACAAGAAAAGATTCTAGAGAAAATTGGCTTATGACACATCTATAGAAATATATCTTAAACTTTCAGGGTTTTAAGTGCTAGAGAATGACAACAAAAATGTTATGCCTATGAGTAGCCTAGAAATATCAAAGAAAGCTGGTGGGCTTTAAGTTGCCAGGCGGACTCCTATGAAGAAAATTCTATTAAAATTCACAGAGGTTTATGATATAAATGATAGAGTAGAGAATGGGGGAAGCAATGGATCTCTCAGACAACCTCTTCAAATGATGATGGTATTAAATATACATAAAATTTTTGCTTTAAACTTTAGCATAGTAAAAATACTTTCCTGAATATAGAATGAAATAACTGGTTTTACATTATTTTACTTTATGTTACATTTCAAAACTATTCAATGGCCTGTTTTATGAAAATGATTTTAATTGGCTTGATGAAAACCAAGCCAATTAAAACCTATGGAACCTATTTGTATACTTAGTCGATATTAAGAAATTATATGAAATTACAAAGATAACAACTTAATATTTTTATTTGTTTATCTCTTGACAACTAATGACTTTATCCTTCACTTAAATTGGGCTTTGATAGTTTGCTTAAGTTAATCGCATTACTTTTTAATGTGCTGGAAGTGTTAGATATTTTTCTGTTTTTCCCCATTTTGAAATCCAGTGATTTTTGTAGTGGGCTTAGTATGAGTCATATACATGTGTCAGTTAATTACTTTTATAGAATATTAAAGGGAAATGTTTTTTCAGTCAGGGGAAGGATTTTCTGCAGGTTTTAATGATAGACTTTTAGTCAGGCTTTCCAAAATATAAAGAAAAGAATATGTAGGAGTTACAAGGTATCATCTAGAAATTAGTGCGGCCTTACATTCCCCTACTGAAAGTAAACTGAAAGGTCATTTTATTAAGCAAAACATCTAGACTAGTTCACACATTCACATAAAATGTTTATTGGATATGCAAATACTATAACTTTCAATTATTTTTATATTGCTAAACATATGAGTTAATAGAGCTCCCTCTGTTTTATATAGAATTTTTTGAATTTTATAAAAGAAAAGTTAAACACCTATAATATTGTTTGTCAACATGCTAGCCATTCTTTTATTGTCTGGAAAACCAAAGAGGATTTTATCAAGAATAGTTTAATTCAAAAACATCAGAGAGATATGCAACAATTTAATGAATAATATGTGACTAAATAAATGAACTTCTTCATCCTCAAATCTATACAAAAATTCCAGCTATTATCAGACAAAAATTGAAATTGTGTATAGGGGCAAGGGAAGTGGTGACTCATTTCATTTTCATTGATTAATAGATTTCTCATTTTTGCCAGGAGATAGCGGTAAAATTACAATCTATGTGAGTAATTAATTGGGTAGTCTTGTTATTTTCCTATCTAGCTGAAGCAAATACATGACACTTATGTGTAGGTGGGATAAATAGACTTCTTTTATCATCTTGCTAACATTTTTCCACTATTTTCTTTTCAATTAACATGCAAATGAAAGTAGTCTCCCTAGCACAACAAAACAGATTTTATTTCAAAGGCAAATGGGATTTAATACCTTTCTAGAGTGTATGAGAAACATTGTTTTTTATAACTTGAAGAAATTAAATTAATCCTGTATGTTCCCTAGATTAATTCAAAGACTCAAGAGTAGACTAATAAAACTGACTTATGGTAGGTTTATATAAACATGTTATAGTATAGACATATTCTGTTAACTTTCACTTAATAGACTAATATAGAGCATTTTAATCTGAAATATTTTCCTGAAATTTTTATTGATGTTCTGTAAGAATATACAAGATACAATAAGTATTCACTGAATTAAGAATACTCTGAAATACTCTAAAAATACTGAGAAGGCACCATAGAAAATTATTAACTCCTTGACCTTGACTATTCTTAAAATTACACATATGATTATCAAATTGTAGCTACTAATGCCTCAAAAAGCATTATGTAATTAGAACTTTTTAGTAAAAAGACAATTGCTTAAAAATAAGTCTCAGATTTTAATTGAAAAGGGAAGACCAGATAGTTTTACCTTTATAATTTTGACTCACTAATGTTGGCATGACCTTAGAAGAAATAATCAAATATTCATAATTATTGAAAAGTAAATTTATATGGTATTACATTAATATAAGAGAGCTTACATTTTTAAAATCCATTTGATAAACACATCTAAAAATATGAAAAACAAAGATTTGAATTGAAAATAAATATGTATTTCTTTGAAATTAAAAAATTTATTTTGATAACATTTAAAAACATAGAATGACCTGAATGCACAGTACTTATAGAATAATTGGTAATTATTAAATACTTATTGTGTGTCAGCCACTGCCTAAAATATATATTTATTTATTCTAACCTTTACCATAACCCTTTATTTACTTGTGAGAAAGATAAAGCACTGAGAGGGTATGGACATACAATTAGAAAATGACAAAGTTTGCTAAATTTCCAACTCTAAGACATTTGATTAATACATCATCATATTTCTTCAAATTACCAAAATTGATTTGCTACTAAGCTGCACTTAAGTCTGTGGAAAGATTCTATTGCTATATGAGAACTATTTAAAAAAGCAATTGATTAAAAACTAGTGGGAGGGTTGATCATTGCTTAGAAAATAAATAAAAGATTACCAAGTTTGGAAATTATTTTACCACATCTTTCTGTTTTTTCTGAATTAAAAAAAATCTAAAAATTGACTTCTATAAAATACTTGGGCTTGCTACTCACTTTTAAAAAAATAATAATAGTTGTAGTGGGCAGAAATATTTTATTTTATTAGTCTATATTAGATGTATTTCTAGAAAGATCCAATGTGGAATTTAGCACATCAAGCATTCATTTGAAAATAAATATCTGTAGCAGCATGTGTTATAAAATGTCCTTTTAATAGTCAATATAATTGGCAAGAGTCATTGCTTACCACCTGATAGCTAGTAGGTTTTCAAATTACAGAATTCATTTGTCACACTCCACTTAGCATATCCATAACTTTTCAACAAGAAATAACATCTTCAAGTAGTTATTTTAATGGCCAAGAATTAAATGCTAAAATAAGAGGTAATACAAGAGACAGTGAAAGACAATTATATCCTGTCTCTTAGACAGAAATGGTTTCACCTGGAGAGCCATATCGGTTTTCTCTAATAACTTTTAGAATGCATAAAGACATAAGAAAATAAATAGCACTCCACTAAATGCAGACCTACCTCCAAATGCATCTGCAGATAAGATCTTTATAGCAATGGTGAATATTTATTATAATTAATCTAAAACAGCAGGCAGAGATCAAAAAGTGACTATTCAGAATAACTACAGCAAATCTACATCTATATAGAAAAACAGCTCTCACTTCTTATGCATCCATACTAAAATAAATAAAATAAAACCCTTTACTCACATTAAATCCTACTAACATTTACCTTTATATTTACTAATATTATATGAAATATTTTAGTAATTCTTAAAACAATATACTTTTTCTCAAAGCAATTTTGTCATCTATTTGACATAGTGTGGAATATAAATAAATTATACTACAGATCACAAAAAAATTGAGAAAACTAAAGGTATCATTGACTATTAAGTGCCATGTGTGAACATTTAAGTTGCCTTACTGTAATAAAGTTGTCATCTAGTGATAAAACTAGTTTAAAAGGTAACAATATGAAACTAGTGTACACAATGGCATTGTTAGAATTTCTTATCATTTTGAGGCAGTGAAAATCACCCTAACAAGCCGGGCGTGGTGGCGCACGCTTGTAATCCCAGCATTCGGGAGGCTGAGACCTGAGGATCCGGGTTCGCGGCCAGCCTCAGCTACCTAGTGAGGCACTCCGCAACTTAGTGAGACTCGGTTTCAAAATAAAGAATAAAAAATTGGGCTGGGGGTGTAGCTCGGAGGTAGAAAGCCCCTGAGTTCAATCCCTAGTACCGCAAAAAAAAAAAAAAAAAAAAAAAAAAAGAAAATCACCCTAACAAAAAATGGATGTGCTACTTGAAATATATTGTTACTGTGTGATACTAAAATATTTAGTAGGCTCTTCTCATTGAGTAGCACAGTGAAAAAAAAAGGGGGGGGGTATCATTTGTGTTAAAATACTCTCTTTGAATTAATCTCAGGTCTTCCCTCCTCTCATCAATACAAAGGTAATATATAGATTGCCCCCTGAAGAGCTCATATGTTAATGCACAAGGTTGATATGGTTCAGGTGTGGGGTTGTAATCTCATCAATAGATAAATCAATTGTGATGGATTTATTATAACTAGGTGGTAGCCAGTGTCAATAGGGTGTGGGTAGATAAGGTGGGTTCCTGGTGTTGCAGCCTTGGAGATTGTATATGGTGCCTCCTCCCTTTGCTTCTACTTTCTTGCTTCTTGCCTCAGTGATGAGAGGAGCAGAGCTTCTGTGCTCTTCCTGTCTCTGCTTCCAGCCACCATGCCCTGAGATCCATGGTCTCCAGCATCACATGGACTGAACTCAAAATCTCCAAGGAAATTGGGAGCAAATAAATCTTTCCTCTAAGTTGTGGGGGTCTATTGTTTATGATATATAGTCATGAGAATTCTGAGACTGTATCTTTTTATTTAATTATTTCTCCAAATTATTACTCATATTATTTTCTCCAAATTTCAGTATGTAATGTTGGTTTTATGCTCAGAATTTCTCATTTAGGTTGATCAAGAGCTCTTAGCAGGACACATTTAGTTTCTGAAAATTCTTTGACAATATTAAATATCATCTACTCACAGACAGTTATCTAAGGGCAAGAGTATGTGTACTTTTTAGACCCTTGAATTCTTATTGAATTCAACATGAGAATCATCTCCTCATTTACTCAGTACTAATTAGAGAGATAAGAGAGTTAAAATAATGAATGTATGAGAAGTAGAGACTAATAGAATGTTCTTTGTATTTTCTTGTAGGTAATGAAGGCTATAAAATTATCTGAGAGCAAAGATAAATGGGTGAAGTTGGATGGTGACAACACTGAAGGAAAACTTAAGCCAGAGATAACCAAAGAGAAACATTTAAGAAAAAGATGGTGTGCTTATATTTATACTACTGAATCGACTCCAAGTTTTTATCATTAGTTGATAATGCACTTACATTTCTTATTCATGATTCTAATGAAAATTCCAAATACTGGCAAAATTATTCAGCTCCTTTCAGAAATTATCAACATCACAGCCTACCAGAAACTTTTTTCTCTCATAGTTTTTTTTTTTTTTTTTTTCTGGTACTGGGAATTGAACCCAGGGGCATTCTACCTCCGAGCTATACCCCCAGCCCTATTTTTTATTCTTTATTTTGAAACAGGGTCTCACTAAGTTGCAGAGTGCCTCACTAGGTAGCTGAGGCTGGTGGCGAACCCGGATCCTCAGGTCTGTCTCCCAAATGCTGGGATTACAAGAGTGCACCACCACATCCAGCTTTCTCCCATAGTTTTTAAACTGTCATTTGAAAACTGAAGTTTTCATCTAGAATAAAAAAAATCATTATTTTTATTTCATAAGGCTTGTTTATATAACTATTTTATTCTCTAAAATTTCTCTATGAGGTTGATAGATTTTTAAATCCACAAATGCATCTCTACCTATTGATTATAAATGAGATATCTTTTTAAAAATTATTCAAAGAGAGATAGATGATTTATTTTAGATTTTTCACATATATTTGCAAAACTGGCTTAAAATTCTTATAAATTTAATATTTGTGGGAACAAAAAGAAACTTTATTAAAATTAATACTGAGATTGCTCATTTTGGCCCAATTTATCTAATATATTTTCCTTTAAAACAAACCTGTTGTATCATTTCTTTGCTTCAGATCATTTCTCTACATTTTCATGAAAATCCTTCAATAAAGGAAATGCACACTTGTTATTCAAGGAAATTTAAAACTTTTATAATCAATAAATATTGTTTCAAAGCATATATCCACATAACTCAAAGGCAAGTTAAACATTTAATATTAACCTCAAGTTCTTAGATAAACATGTTGTGAATAGACTTAGAAGCAAGGTTACTTGAAGGCTAGTCTATTTCCATGTAGCTTTACATATGACATTTGATTTTATAATGATGTTTATCATTTGTATCTATTCACATGTAAATTCTATTATAATAAATAAATGTATTCTAAAATATTTACTTGGCATTAAAATAATAAAGAAAATTGAATTTGGATTTATTCCCAGATAGCAATCATTAAATCTGAATCATTAAGGTATGAAAATATTTGCAGAATTAATATTAAGGTCTAGAGTATGAGGATTCAATCAGAAGAACTGAGCCACTAGAAAGTACATATTTGGATGTCATGCAGAATCTGTCATGAAGATATGGTATTATTCTATTTTGGGGAGCTGGTTAGACATTCACTGTATGATTACTGTGGTATCTAATGCTAGAACCCAAAGTCTTTGGCAGATAGTGAGGAAAAGAGGGTGTGTATAAAGTGAGGAAGAGCAAAGTCAAGCATAAGTTCATAAGGAGAGAGTAAAGCTTGTTCATTTCTGTCCCTGTGACACTGATGGTATGGGTATCCTTTTAGGATAAGCTGGAACTTTTCTCATAATTCTAAATGCCCAGCTCAGAAGTTCAAACTTTTCATTCCAAACAAGTGAGCCAGTAGAAAAATGACAAAATATGTGAATTATAAAATAGCTGATGCTTCATTTCAACCCTTTAATCTTGCACAAGAACCTCTTATTTTGAGCATTTTCAATTGAAACATTCAGAGGAAAGGATTTATGTTTTCTCAAATTCATTTCAGTTGAAATGAAAAAGCCATCACATGCAACCCATAAAATTCAGGATCCTATCTATCAGTTTTAAATCTCATATTATCTACTTTATGAATATAAAATGTTTTGATTCTAATATGAAACTGTAAATTAGTATATTATTTTGCTGTTATTCTATATAAGATGTAAAGATGATTTATTTTTAACTCTGAAATTATTTAATACAACTTCACTAATATTTATTAGGCAAAGAAAGATGGTACAATGTTCAGATAACCATGAAAAGTAATCACAGTATTCATCGATTAGAGGGAGGGGAAAGAAAAATATCTTCTTTCTGGTACAAAGAACAAATTTAAATAACAGTGAATCTGATAAGGTAAGCATAATGTAGCAGAAACTTTATTATGCATATCTTAAATGATCTGTAAAATAAATTAAAAAATCTTGCTGCTTCTTAAATTCATAATACTCTCTGAATCATCTATGCCATAATTAATCACTTACCATTTTTTAAGTGGAACTTAAATTCAGTGTATTTTTATAGTAATTTATTTTCAGGTGATTAAGTGAAATTTCTTGGTTTAAAAGTATCATGAAGGGGGCATTTATTATTAACTGAGTACTCACTACATATAATGTAGTCAGTAGACATCTTAGAATGTTACTAGTGAAATAGGTACCTAAACTACTTATGTTTTTTTTTTTTAATTTTTACTTTTATTCATACATTATAAGCATACATCTTTGTTAGGTACAAATTGATAAGGACATATGTGCCCACATTTCTCATTTGACCCCTTCTCCAATTCCCACCCCGCTCCCTCTCCCTCCCTCCCTCTCAAGTTCAGTTTAGAGAGTGACCTTGATATACATTAGTGTGCCCCCTCCCGCCTCCAACCCCTTTGGTTAAATCAACTTCTTTGCTTTTGAGGGTCTCTCCTTTTTCATCTGGAGACCCTCTTATGCCCCATCTTCTCCCTAGCATCCACATATTAGGGAGAACATATGCTTCTTTACTCTTTGTGACTGGCTAATCTCACTTAACATAATGTTTTCCAGTTGCCTCCATTTCCCTGCAAATAACATGATTTTGTTCTTCTTTATGGCTGAGTAAAATACCATTGTGTACATATCCCATAGTTTTGTAATCCATTCATCTGTTGATGGACACCTTGGCTGCTTCCATAGTTTGGCTATTGTAAATTGTGCAGCTATAAACATAGATACACATACGTCGGTCTGATTGTTTGGTTTCCATTCTTTTGGGTAGATACCCAGAAGTGGTATTGCTGGATCATATGGTAAGTTCATTCCCATATGTCTGAAGATCCTCCATACTGTTTTCCAAAGTGGTTGCACAAGTTTGCAATCCCACCAACAGTGTATTAGAGTTCCCACTTCTCCACATCCTCGCCAGCAGTTGTTGTTGTTCGTGTTTTTTATGATTGCCATTCTGACTGGAGTGAGGTGAAATCTCAGAAACAGACCCACAGACTTACGGTCAACTGATTTTTGACAAAGGAGCCAAAAACATACACTGGAAAAAGGATAGCCTCTTTAACAAAAGGTGTTGGCAAAACTGATTAATCATATGCAGGAAACTGGAAATAAACCCCACTTTCTCACCCTGCACAAGAGTCAACTCAAGGTGGCTCAAAGACCAGGTAAAAACTTTCTCAACAAGACCTCAAAAGCACAAGCAACCCTCAGGAAGATCAATACATGGGATTGCATTAAACTGAAGAGCTTTTGTGCACCAAAGGAAACTATCAAGAACCTAAACAGAGAGCCTACAGAGTGGGAGAAGATTTTTGCCAGTTACTCTTCAGATAGAGGTCTAATATCTAGGATATACAAAGAACTCAAGAAAATCACAGCTAAGAAAACAAATAACCCAATCAAAAAATGGGCAAAGGATCTAAATCGACACTTCACAAAAGAAGAAATACAAATGGCCAATAAATTTATGATGAAATGTTCCACATCATTAGCAATCAGAGAGATGCAAATCAAAACTACTAATGTTTTTGTCTTCCTTTATCATCCTCAAGGTTGATGTTAATAAATTATTTGTTGAATTTTTCAAAAACTTAGCAAAATACATATATATGCTGATATTTTGGGCAACCAGATGATAATGCCTAATTAAATATATCAATAATGAAAATGTCTGAAGTTCTCTAAGGCGTAAGGATAGAGGTAAGATCACATATCAGTACTTAAGCATACCAGTTGACAGTTCCAATATTAACCACCAGTTATAAATCCCCATACAAAACTAGGAATCTCCAAAGAGAGTAAAATATGAGCTCGGAAAATATACTAGGCTTCTCGCTAGGTAGTTGCTGGCCCCAATTGCTTCTATTTTTGCCACTTCACCTCTTCTGTGGCCTCTGCTGTCCTGAGATTTCCTGTCAGCAC
The DNA here is from genome assembly GCA_004027655.1 of Graphiurus murinus. Lineage (NCBI taxonomy): Eukaryota > Metazoa > Chordata > Mammalia > Rodentia > Gliridae > Graphiurus > Graphiurus murinus. Next base: position 85,537 of record PVLC010001919.1, on the reverse strand, counting down.
TCAACCTCAGCTCACTGCTCTGAACTTTGGATCCCTGGAGGTAAAGATGTCCTCTGCTGACCTTAGTTAAACACATGCTCATACACTGTTGCCTCCAATCTCATGGGTCAAAAGATACAGGCAATCTATTTATAAAGTAGCTTAAGAAGTTCCAGAAATTCTCATAGGGTTTTTCACAGAACTCATAAAAAGATATAGAAATAACTGGACAAATTTCTGTTATAGAAGAGAAATTTCAAGGTACTTTTTTTATTTTATAGGAAAATGTTAGTAAGAAACCAAATGAATTAAAAATCTCATAATTCCAAGATACTTATATCACTCAGAAAAATTTTATTAATGTGTTTTGAAATTCCACAATTATGGCCGGGCGTGGTGGCGCACGCTTGTAATCCCAGCATTCGGGAGGCTGAGACCGGAGGATCCGGGTTCGCGGCCAGCCTCAGCTACCTAGTGATCCACTCCGCAACTGAGTGAGACTCGGTTTCAAAATAAAGAATAAAAAATAGGGCTAGGGGTATAGCTCGGAGGTAGAATGCCCCTGAGTTCAATCCCCAGTACCGCAAAAAAAAAAAAAAAAAAAAAAAAAAAAAAAAAAAAAAAAAAAAAAAAAAAAAAAAAAAAAAAAAAAAAAAAAAAAAAAAAAAAGAAATTCCACAATTATCAGATTAGAATTTAAATACAATTTTCCTCTAATTATTTTGTGTTTTGATAAAATAGATTTTATGTTTCAGTGAAATGTTATGAATTGCACATTCCAACTGATTAAATATATATTTGTCATAGAGACTCAAAATATAATTGATTGCTTATATAGATATTGATTATATTTTATTACTTGTTAATGAGATTATAGAAATTTATGTCAAGATCATTTATAATATTATTTAGTTTTTATAGTAAATATTGTGAAAGTTTGATATATTATTCTGTTATTGAAGCATTTGTTTTTTGAAATGAAGTCTAGACCCTGATTCATAAAACTGTATGAAGGAAAATTAGTGCAGTTAAATAATAATAAACTGCAATGATAATCATAACATTGAAATAAAAAAACAATAGTTAAACAGTAAGTTCACTATGCTGGAAACTTCTAAGTATTTTATACATATTATTTTATTATTGTCATTTAAAGAAGAAAACACCAATGCTCCGATGGTAAATAGTTTTCCAACAGTCACACAGCTGACTATACAGTAGAAGAACCAGGTCATTTCAAATTAACTATTGAAATCCTAAAAACTTACTATTTTGCTTTCATAAATGCCAATTCCCAAAACATTCAAATTTAGCTCTTAACTATTTTTGAAATGCCTAGTGGGTTTTTGGCCAGTTTATGGCTTTTCAGACAAAGCTTCACTTACTGACTACAGAGGTTGGGAATTCAGCAGGAAGCTGTTCTGATCACTGGAGCCTAAAATCTGATGCACCATTGTTAAAACAACATGGTTTTTCTCTGAGGAGAAAGCTCTCACTTTCCCTTCTCTAGTCAGTTAAAACAAAATGCAATTAGGACAGAGGATAGAAACCTGAAGCTCAAACAAAAGGTTGTATTGTTATGAAGTTTAAAGGTGAGTTTGTACAAATATCAAAAACTAATTAAGCAGAACAGGTGATATTTAACTACTTTGAAACTTCAAAAGAGGAAAATTGATTTTTGTCTCTTTGGATTAAATTACATTTTCATATTGATTGACACAAGGAGCTTCTGTTACTTATCTTCCAGACAAGGTAAATATACTAGCTGCTATTTATTCATGAATCCTTGTCTCTCAAAATTTCAGAGAATGTTATTCTAGCATTTTATTATTGAACAAATATTTTGACAGGTGATGATATTTTGGAAGATAAACAGAAAAATGCATCCAGCTACTTTAACTATGTAATTTAGACATAGAAAATAAGACATACATATGATAGAATATATTCACAAGTCAAACTTTTCTGTGTCTGAAGTAGATTAAGATCAATGGAATCAATAAGGCTTAATAAAAACTTTGACAATTAATATTTGTTGGCAGTCCCCAAATTAAAGTGTTGAGCTAAGCAGTGCAGTAGTTCAATAATCATTTCATTTAGTTCCTCAAAATCATAACATGGTTAAGAATAAAAAATACAACCAATAGAAAGATTAAGCCATAAGAAAAATAAAGAAAGCTTCCTATGAAAATGGGTCAGAGAAGAGCATATAAATATAGACAAAATCTTGCTCTTAATCAGAGAACATTTCCCCTTACCTCCCCCCCCCCATAAAAAATATCAGCTTAAAATGATTTACTTTGTTTTGCATTCTTTTTCTAGAAAGTAAATAATGTGATAAAATGCTTGGAAGGAGGGATTACAGAAACAAATTAATTTAAAAAAAAATGACCTGGTCACAGTTCTGCACATAATTAAGTTGATGGGAAATAAAAAATAAAACAGCATGGAATTTCTTGGGAAAGTAGAAGGGATTTGTAAAGCTTCCATGGAATAAAATCCAGGAAAGAGTAGAACACATAAAAAGCAAAACAAAAAGAAAAATCCTATGAATAATTCAGAGCTCTTAAAGAAAATTTTGTCATTATTCTACATTGTATTCTTATTTTGCTCTACAAATTACAACTTCAAGTGGCTTTCTTTCTTAAAGTAAAATTTCAGATATTGTGTAAAAATCATAAATTATTTCACTGCTCACTTTTTCCGACCCCATTCCCTGTTGTTCTTCAAAATATTTCATTGTGAGCCGGGCGTGGTGGCGCACGCTTGTAATCCCAGCATTCGGGAGGCTGAGACCTGAGGATCCGGGTTTGCGGCCAGCCTCAGCTACCTAGTGAGGCACTCCGCAAATTAGTGAAACTCGGTTTCAAAATAAAGAATAAAAAATAGGACTGGGGGTATAGCTCAGAGGTAGAATGCCCCTGAGTTCAACCCCCAGTACCTCAAAAAAAAAAAAAATTTCATTGTGTTCTATCTGCAATAGAATCAGTACAGTTTTGACAATATTCCAAGTACCCTCACAACTCAAACCTTTTGCAACAGCTATATCTTGTATCCCATTATCTACAGGGCTTTTTAAAAAAATTTCCTTTAGTTCTTTGCTCAAATATCAAGAAGATTTCCCTGACAGATCTGTATCAAGTTTCACCACACCTCTGTGATCTCTCATTTTGCTTACCCCCAGTTATAATCGGTCACCTACAGTGTATATTTGCTTACCATGTAATGTTATTGTCTGTCTTTCCTTATAAAGGTGTTTGTCTTCTCTAAAAGAGAACCTCTTTTACTTAACACTATATCCTAGCATCTGAGTAAGTTCAATAAATATTTACTGAATGAAGGAATGTATTCCTTTACCTTCCTACAGAATCTTTATAACAAAACAAACTTTCATTTGTAATTTAGGAAATTGAATGTTACCTTACTGTTAGAATATAGAATGTAAATTTTAATGGACTTCTAAGATAAAGTCAGTGTAACATCATATTACAGCTGTCTCCAAGGTAATTACTGAACTAGTCAGCTACTCTGGGAGAGTATAAAACACGTCTCAGAGATATTTATATCCTTTGCTAGAGAGGTGGTGAGAAAAGAAATTGAGAAATTTCAAGTCTCATTAATTATTAAAATGTTGATCATATAACATAAGGGAATTTGGTTAGGTCCTTTACATTGGAAACTCTATCTTATGACTTGGGTATATGTTTTGTTTGTTTGTTTGTTTGTTTGTTTGTTTTGGTGATTTATTAGCATGTAAAGTTAGAAATGAAGAGACTAAATGGCCTAATATAGGTATACTTTCTCCCTAGAAAATTTTCATCAGGAGCTATAGATTGAATAAATGGAAGCTTAATATATTTGAGAAAGTGCAATTCTCTGTACTTATATTCAAAGAGGAATCATATTTGGCTTATCTCAATCTATTTTTAAAATACTATGGATAAATAAAGACAAATATCTAAATCCTGGTGACCTTTACAACTCTTTAAGTCTTTCAAAACGCACTATTTCTTTTCCAGAAAAACAACAAATCTATTCCCAATATGTTCCAACTGTAGAAGTCCTCATTTTCTCCTAGATATACTGAAGACATTTAGGGAATTAGATTTTTCTCCTTCAGGCCACTTATGTGTCATTCATTGAGAATGAAATGGAAACCACCAAAAAAGAAGAGACACTTTGTCCCAGGCCATTCCACTAAATCACTGGTTCCATCTATCAAATAAGTGCAAAGGTATGTAATTGTCCTGGACGTTAGTTCTTTACTGGTAAGGTGTTTTAAAATAAATATGAGAGAGGATTTATTTCACATCTTAAACGGAAGCAAGCTTTTGACATACAAATTTCTTTGTTCATTATTCTTTCTGCATAGATGATAACAGAGTTTATCCTACATATGGGGCTTCAAACATGGTGAAACATTAATTGAATGAGGCAAGTCAACTCATAAATGAATGTGCTCACTAGAAAAGGGATGTGCTTTAATGTTTGTTCCATTTACATTAGTAAGGATATTTGAAAAACAAGGAGACTATTATATTCTTATGAGAAATGGTACCTTGAGTACCATTTTTATGATAAAAGAAATAGAAAAATTTGACCTAAAATTTCAAGTTAGATTCATCTAATACTTTTATTTATTTATTTTTCTTTTTGCATGGTATTGAGGATCAAACCAAGGAATGTTTTGCCTCTGAACTATACCCCCGGTGTTATTTTATTTTTACTTTGAAACAAGGTCTCAACAAATTACCATGAAGTCCTTGAACTAGTGATCCTCCTTTCACTGTTTCCCAAGTACTGTGATTACAGGTATGCACCAATACACCCAACTTTCCTAATATTTTTATAGGAGAATCTGATTAAAAGCAGTGGTTATCAAATATCATACTACCAAATTCCTCTAAAATTTACAAGTTGCAAAGGGTAGTCCAAGCAGTTCTAATTTATATTACTTGATCCATGTACTACTTGCATGACATATAACTGGGATGAATTTCTAAATGCATTTAAACTAAATCTACATTTAGAAGGCAAACAAGACATACCATATTTTTCTGCAGATTGGATGCATAATGTCCCAAAATCATAGTTGCTTGATAAAATAATATTTTCTTTTACTGTTGCTATATGCTTATTGTGGACATCATAGATGGGGAACCTTTCTTCCAACTTAAAGTGAGGATAGAATAGAATACTATCATTTAATGCCCTAGCCCTGAGTACCACAGCTGGTCACCTCTGTTGATTAAAGTGAGTCACATGGATTCACATAACTATAAGGGGATGGAAAATTGTAATTTATTATATACTTGGAATAAAGAAAATAAATGTGAATACCACAGATCATAGAATCCAAATCTCTGTATAATGGAGCTGAAAAGTCCTCTTTTATATACTTTTATTGGTGCATTATAGTCTCATATCATAATGTAGTTTAAAGTGATAGTGACATACATACACACGGCAATTGGTAAGTTTTCTCCAAACTCCCTCCTCATTCTCCCTGTTCCCTGTACAGGATATTGGATTAAGCATAAGTATTCTCATATATATATATATATATATATATATATATATATATATATTAGTAGAAGTGTTTCTTTCATTAATTTTCCATCTCTTCTCCCACCCCCAAATTACCTTCTTGACTCTACTGGAGTTTATTCTTCATTATCTGAAGTCCTTCTGGTATCCCAATTACTCCCTAGCTTCTGCACATGAGATAAAACATATGACCCTTCAATTTCTGTGACTGGCTCTTCTTACTTATCATAATGTTCTCCAGGTCCACCCATTTTCTTGCAAATGGAATAATTTTGTTCTTCTTTATTGGCTGAGTAGAATAGAATTGTGTGTATATCCCATAATTTTGTAATAAATTTAATGAATTCCATAAGCACAAGAAAATTTGATAAACACTACTCCAATTCAACTTGTATAAAAAGCATTAGATAAATTGAAGTTGAACTATTATACACTGTTCCTTTAGTCATTTAATTAAAAATGTTATGTTTCACTTTGTCACATGAATATAGGACCTACTAACTTTTAATATAACTATCAATACAAATAGAACTGAAATTAAAATACACCTTTTCTTCCTTCATGTTTATCACAGAACATCAGTAATGCATGATATTCTTTTAGCTTTGTTGATGGAAGAATTCTCTAAAAAGATGGGGTAAAAAACTTGTGACAAAGGAAATGCATCTCTACTTGATAATTTCTTAAAATGAATTATTTATGCATTATGTTTATTGAGCTAGTTCTCTTAACAAGCACAGATAGTTGATGATCCTATTCCCTACATTATGATACTTTTACATTTTTTAAAATTTTTATTCATACATTGTAAGCATACATCTTTGTTACATTTATGTTTAGAATTGTATCAGGAACTAAAATTAACAAAGAACAAATGGTTTTTTAAAAACTTGTCTATTAGTCCTGAATCCTAAACTAAATAGACTTCCCAAAGAATATAGACTCAATAATAAACAGATCCCTCTGATAATCTAGTGGCATTTTTACAGGGTGATAACTTAGACTGGGGGGATGTGGTTAAAGAAGGTGGGCCCCTCTGAGTGTGGCCTTAGAGATTATGCTTTTTTCTTTGAGTCCTCTTGCTTGTTTGCTCACTCACTTTTGGCCTTTGTGATGTGAGAGCAGAGAATTTTCTCTCCTGTCTTCTTTCCATCACCATGCCCTGAGCTCCACAGGTCCTGTTCTAACATGAACTGAACTCCAAAATTTAAAAAAAAAAAAATTTTTTTTTTGAGAAAATAATTCTTCCTTCCTCTAAGTTGTGTGGTCCATTGCTTCAGGTTACAGCAGTGAGAATATTGACCAAGAAAATGGGTCTGCTAATAAAAAGAAATAAATAAAATGCTAACAGACTCTAATATCAATCAAAATGAGCTTTATCCAATTCTGCCATATTTAAGATGAATATGAGAAAAAGATACGGTGTGAAACAGCCTTATATAAATCACCACCAGAGACTGGAAAACTCTGTGACTTGAGGCGTTTTTCTAAGTGAAGAGAACAGCACATCATACTAATTTTTTTGACTGAGCCATTTGACAGGCTAGATTGCAGGTCACAGCTGAAAAGACAGCTGGTGTTAGGCATTACCCATCACTCATATGCTGAAAATTATCCTGAGCTCTACTTTGCGATGTTCAAGCACAGCACATGCTGATCAAGTTTACTATCTAACATTGCATCAAAAAATAGCACAGGGTGTTTTCTTGGAGCAAAATAGAATATGTCCAAATCTCATAAGTGGTATTTTGGGTTAGATTGTCAGAACCAAGTTCCCCTTAGTGGTTTGACTAATGCTGACAATCAATTGAATAATTCAGATGGTATTTAATATGAATGAGGAGAGAATATTGAGGTATCCAGTTTAATTGATTTAATTAACATGATGATTGTCAACTTTCCACCTTAGTTTATTACTTTATGTAAGCAATAATAACTCAGCAGACATTAATCTCTGAATCATGAAGATGAATAAACATATACAGCAAGAGAGAGAGAAAGAGAGAAACTGGCATGTAAAACATTTTACTAAAATACTAAAATGCATCAACATTTTTATCCTTTACACTTTGCTTAGGGGTTTTAGTATATTACATTTACTGACTAATTCATTTTGTTACCTTGTTTTTCCTATAATATGGTAGAAGATAGAGGATATATTAGGAAAATATATTTTAAGTATCATTTAATTCCTTCATGTTTAGTAGAATAAAACTATCTCTTATAAATAATGAAAATGTTATTATACAGCATATTTAAAACAATATACATGGTTTAGTATATGTCACTAATTTCTGTAGGTTATTCAGAATGCAGTTTTTAAACATAAGAAAAAAGAGAATGGAATTTTATCTAACTTATGTTTTTAAATAAATAAGCAAGCAAGCTGTCACATATTTCATACATTGTCAAAATTAGAACAAATTGGTCTTATTTTATGCCAGATGTGGGTGGATAACTCTAATTGCATATGGAAAATGAATATATAGTATTTTAGTGAAGAAGATACTATTCATTTTAGCTGACCTTTATTTACATTTTAATTAATAGTTAATAAAACAATATGACATTAACTTTGTAAATTATTTATTATATAAAATACTTAGAGTCAATATATTAATATTGTATTTATAATGAAAAAGGTATTTTGTAAGTCTAGAAAGTATTAATTTAAAAGTAGTGAGTAGGTGATTAATTGAAAAATTTAAATAACAATATTTGGCAAATTGATATGGCATAATTAGTAAGATGATAGGATTAATTTTCCATCCTCAGCAATTACTTGTACATACCTCATTAAAAACATGAGTGTAAGTACTTAATTTATAGTTACTTTGAGAATCTTTACAGAAATTAAGTCTACTTTTGCACTGTGGGTCAAAATGGGATATTTTGAAATGATGTTGAAAATTCTTATTAATTGTAAGGCCCTCTATCTCTTTTTTTCTATAGTTTCATGATTTGCAATCAGCTTGTCACATTTATATGTGCATGGAAACAATCCTTCCCTCCAATGATATTGCCAGAGAATCAGTCTTCGGGTGTGTCAAATAAATGTCAAAGTAAATTTGGGCTGAAATGTGCACAGCCTTCATTAACAACATTCTAGCAAAGTTTAGTGTGATGTGATTTTCTCTAGGCAAGTTTTACATTGGAAAGGAGATTTAATCCTTAGAGACACAGTTCACTGAATTCCATTCCTGCAACTGTAAGAATCTTTACTATTTTTCATCACCTTTTCACTGACATAGTTTCAATACCCAACAAAAATAAGTAAAACATTTTAGTGATAAATGTGACTAGACAATAAATACTATTTATCTTAAACACTGCTGCCAATTGTTTACTTAAACTATTGTTTCTAGTTCCTGATGTTGATGCTTTTGTTGTTATAGAATTAATTTATATATTCCTGGCAGCACTGTTATACCCAAACTGCTTTATTTGAATCCCAAAATTATAACTTAGAACTAAACAAATGGATAAATAATGCAAATTTCAACAAATATTTAAAACAAGACTATTATTGGGGAAAAGTTGCAAGGATAATGAAAATAACTCCCAGATATTCTTCATTTATTTGGATTTGACTATTACAAATTACAACTATTTTCTATATTTGAGTTATCATTTTCTGTCTGTGACATGTATGGGTATATAAACACATACAGACAGACAGATACAAACACACACAAACACACACATATGCACACACACTACACATATATTTACATCATTACAATTATTTTAAGATCCAGTTGAGAATAACTTGCAAGCATAGTAATCTCATTTCCTTAGAACAATTTAGCATATATTTACTAGCATAAAAACATTATTCACATAATTATAAAATTATAAAAATCAAGACATTTACACATTGATGCAATACTGTGATATAACCTACCTTTTTTTCTCAAATTTTGCCAAATTAGCTCAAAATTTCTCTTTTAGAATTTTCTGATTAAAGACAGAATCTAAGATGAAACACTGTGTTTTCTTTTCATGTGTTTTTGTCTACTTTAATTTGAATTTATTTATCAGACTTTTTTTTCTATTTTAGTACTCTCATTTCTTAAATATACTTTATTTGTACATTGTAATTACTCATCACAGTGGGGCTCAAAGTGTTACAAATACATATTCACACAGTACTTGTGATTCTCTCTTGATCCCACCCTACTACAACTGTTCCCCATACATGTTAGTGAGATTGATGGTGATACCTTCATAAATACCCATAGCATTATTTGAAATGTTTCCTTCATCAGGTCTCCTTTTCTTCCTTTCCACTCTGGTCTCTCAATCCCTATAAACTATTCTATTAGTCTAGCTCATTATTTATTTGAAGTTCATTTTGTTCCTTATTTTTCTCTCTAGCTTCCACATATGAGGGGAAAAATAGGACCCTTGACTTTCTGAGACTGGCTTATCTCACTTAGCAAAATATTCCCTAGTTTCATCCATTTTCCTGCAAATGGCATCATTTTGCTCTTTCACTCTGAGTAACATCCCACTGGGTACATATAACATATTTTCCTTATCCATTCATCTGATGATGGACACCTAAGCTGATTCCATAATTTGGTTACTATGATTCTTGCTGCTATAAAATGAATATAAATGTATCACTATAGAATTCTGACTAATTCTTTTGGAAAGATACTAAGGAGTGGTATTGTTGAATCATATGGTAGTTCTATGTCTAGTCTCTGTCTATATCCAATCCTCCATAAGGATCTCCACAGTAGTTGTACTAATTTATATTCCCAGCGGCAGTGTGTAAGAGTTCCTATTTCTCCATATTCTTGCCAGCATGTTTTAATGTTTTCTTGATTGCCATTCTAACTAGAGTTAGATGGAATCTCAGTGTAGTTTTGATTTGCATTTCTTTGATCTTTGATAATGTTGTCTTTTATTTATTTATTTATTTATTTATTTATTTATAATTATATATCATAATGAGGTATAGAGTGATAGGGAAATACATGCACACAACATTGGTGTGTTTTTTATATTTATTGGCTGTTTATATTTCTTCTCTTCAGAAGTGTCTATTCAGCTCAAATGCCTAGTTATCAATTATTTTCTTTTTGGTGTTAAGTTTTTTAAATTCCTTATATATTATAGATTTTTGTCCTTTATCAGAGAAGCTGGTTAAGATTTTAGGCTCTCTCTTCATTCTATTGATAGTTTTGTTTTTCTACACTGAAGCTTTTTTTAAAAATTATAAGATATAGATAACATAAAAGTTGCCATTTTAACCATTTTTAAGTGCATACTTCAATAGTGTCAGGTACATTCACATCTCAGTGGTACATTCATTTTTGTAAATTCATTCATTGTTGCAAAACCACTCTATGAAAGTTTTTAATTATTCAAAACTGAAACTTAATATCCATTGAACAAGTCTCCTATGCTCCCTACCTCTCTACCACACTCCATTCTACTTTCTACTTCCTATGTCTATAATTATTATTACTCTAGGTACCATATATAAGTAGAACCACACAAAATTTGTCATTTTGTGCCTAGCTTATTTCACTTAGAAAAATGTTCTCAAGGTCTGTCCATGATGTATCAGAATTTTCTTTCATTTAAAGGTGAATAATATTTCATTGTATGAATAGTCCCTATCTTGGTTATCCATTTATCTGAAAATGGACTTGGGTTGCTTCCACCTTCTTTGACTTACCCTTTTAAACAATTTATTTAACTAAGCAGGATGCTGGAGACAGAGTGTTGGGATTGAATCTCTTACTTCCACTGACACAGATAATACAAAGGTTAAATAGAAAATAGGAAGCAGAAGAACGGTGAGCACATTGTCAAGCCTGGCAAATGAAAATGCTGAGAACCCTGAGCTCTGATGAGAGTTTTCAGATACCAGGCATTCATTCAAACATTTGACTGTAAATATGAATATTAGCAAGCACATGCTCAAAGCTTTGTAATTTGATGTTATTCTATCTATTGATTCTCATTTTTATTTCTTGAACTTTGGGGGGGTCTTATCAAGAAAGTCTCCATCACTGCTTGTATGTTGGAGAGTTGGTCCTGCATTTTGAAACATCCATGATAATTGTTGTGCACTCCACTATTTTTGCCACAAAATACTCCTTTATGAAGTCTCCATACTCCATATTCCATACTCCTTTATGAATTCTTTCTGCCCAAATCCTAATTTATCAGTTTATCTATGGAACCTTGATCCTATATAGCAGAGTTTTCAGACACTAAAATTGATCCAATTCTATTTATTTTAATAACTTAAACTTCATACACTTTAAAATTTTTGCAATGTGGTATTTCACATGTTTACAAATGTACAAATGTACAAAAATATGATTAACATGTAGAAATATGATATAAACACTGTTTTCCTAAAAAGTTAGGGCATGCACCACTGTACCCAGCTGGCATTCAGTCTTTAAGGATCAATTCTTGTTTAGGAGAAAAATTTTGGCACTATGGAGAATGAGACATATATGATCCCCAATTCAAGTAATCAATATGAAAGAATCAAATATGTTATATTTTAGCTGAAACTTAATGCTTGTGAAATATGACTAAAATTTAGCCTTATAAAAAGTGGGAGAAAGTCATTGAAGATAAAACAGATTTTACAGTAGTGAATGCAAGAAATCATAAGACAGATCTCAGAAGAGCAAATATTTCATGGCATTTATAGTTTTGGACAACAGAGAACAATGAGAAGGCAATTTAAATTCAAAGTTTACTCCAAATGTCTTATTCAAGTGTTATTTTTTACTGTTTTTTTGTTACTTTAAAAATCCCTTCAATCCTATTTTCGACTATAAGGCTTACAAACTTTTCTAGTCCTGAAAAGTTTTAAACTTTTGTATTCCTTCAAATCAGTCAGTTCATTCCTATTCATCCATCTTTTGCAATATCTTGCCAAATGGTCATTAATACCCAACACATAGTCTTGAAGTTCTATTTTCTAACTCGTCTCTAGAGCTGTCAGGTAAGTAAGTACATTTTTTTCTGCCTCCAGAAAGGTTGTAGATGACAGATTTAACAAATGTTTTGCCACTGTATAACATGAATCACAAAGTTCCTGGCCTATGATATTTTTTTAACCATGTGTTGGTGAAATAATAAACTTCTGCTACATATTTTACTTTATGGTAGAAATAGCACCTTTGTATAATACCAATCCTTGTATTAGTCAAGATGTGCTAAACTATGTTGCCATAAGTACTCAATGACTTAATTCAATGAACTTTTATTGGTCACTCATAACACGGGCCAAATGAGAGTCAGATCTTTTCTATCATGACCCCTAGACATCCTTCACACAATAGCTGACACAAGTTTCTGAGTATCTTGATATTTTCTAATATCTACATTTCTTCCCTGTCAATAAAACAGAGACTGAGGCTACAGACAATCCCTAGGACATTTTAGATTCTAGTTCAAGGGTTAGTAGGTATGGTTTTCTTACACATATCATAAATGAAAACTATTCACATAACAAGAGAGTTAAAAAAGTGTTTTGTTGTAAGAGAAGAAGAAAAACTCTTCAGTGAACAGGTACCACTGTCTCTACCTCATAAAGAAAAACGTGCTTGAAAATGTGTGTAAGAGCATCAATTTGTAGATTGCATAGGAGAGATTTAATATGAGAAAACAGAAATTAGTAAATTTGCTTCATTATATATGTTAAATAAAAATTAAATAAAATGGAGTCTAGTGATATAAGAGTAGTTATAATGCATAATAATTATTGAATTAGAAGTTCAAATGAAAATTAGGTAAGGAAATTAGAGGGAGCTAGGGTGGTGGTGCATGCTGGTAATTCCAATACTTGAAAGACTGAACAAAAGTATTACAGATTTGAGATCAGCCTCAGCAACTTAGTGAGAAACCTAGAGGGACTCCATTTAAAATAAATTAAAAAGGCTAGGCATGTAGTTCACAATAGAACACCCCTGGGTTCAACCCCCAGTACAAAATAAGTAAAAATAAATAAATAAATAGATAAATAAATAAGAAATCAGAGATAATTTCAGATTTCTCATTTGTAAGACAAAGTAAATATTATATCATGATAGTATATAAAACATATTTTAAGCCAGTTGTGATGACATATACTAGTAATCCCAGCACTTAGGAGACTGAGACAGGAGGATCACAGGTTCAAGACCAGACTCAGTAACTTAGAGGGACTCTCACTCACCTAAGAAGACCCTGTTTCAAAACCAAAAATAAAAAATAAAATAAAATAAAGGTAGGGTGGTATAACTTGGAGGTAGAATGCCTTTGGGTTCAATCTCCAGAAACACAAAAAGAATAGATAATAAATAAATAAAAATTTTAAGTGGAAAAAAATTAGTTTTTATCTCTTGAATTAGAAAGACCTATAAACCATCTTCATAATGGAATAGCAATGTTATATAATTTTGAAATTATGACTATAAAAAGGCTAAATCATTTTATTTGTGAGTCACAGGCATAAAATATTATTTTTTGTATGGGACTGGGATTGAACAAGGGACATTCTACCTCTGAGCTACACCCGTAGTCTAATTTTTTTTTTTTTTAATTTGAAACAGGGTACCACTAAATTGCAGAAAGCTTCACTAAATTGTTGAGGTTGACCTCCTCCTGTCTCAGCTGCTCAAGTACTGGGATTACAAGTGTGGGCCACTGTACCCATTTTAGGCATAAAATATTAAGCAAAGCCTCAAAAATGCATAAAATTTTACTACTTTTCCATTTATTTATTCACCAGATATATACCTAGTATTCTGTTCTAGGTTTGGTGATAAACATCAGATATTCAAAATGAAAAAAAAAAAGAAGACCTCAACATGAAGAATGATAATAAAATATTTTGTAGTTAAAATGTAGTTTGGTAAATACTAAATAGAAAAAACTTTATTATTGAATTAACATCAGTATATTATATATGAGATATTGATTAACATTGTTACTCATAGATAAATGAGATTATATGGATTTTACTTTTTAACATTTTTCTTCTAAATTAAAAATAATAAAATGTGTAGTAAACTGAAGCAATATAATAAAATCGTCTTGGAGTTATTTGACAGTGCAGTTCTTTGGTGGGCCACTTATTATTTTTTCTTTGCCTTTTCTGACTGACATTACTTTCTTTTTCATGAAAAAGAAACTTAGTATAAAGAGATTTTGCAAACATAATTCATCCAGTAAGCATTAGCATTTCTGAATCAGAGAACATGAGAATTTATGAGTAGACTAATGGATAAAGAAGATGGGATCTCAGCCTGGCATGATGGCACACACTTGTAATCCCAGCATTTGGAAGTCTGAGACCTAAGGATCCGGGTTCACGGCCAGCCTCAGCTACTTAGTGAGGCCCTCTGCAACTTACTGAGACCCTATTTCAAAATAAAGAATAAAAAATAGTTCTGGGGGTATAGCTCAGTGGTAGAATGCCCCTGAGTTCAATTCCCAGTACCGCAAAAAAAAAAAAAAAAAAAAAAGATGGATCTTCAAAAAATAAACAAAAAGATGGTTATTCATCATCATTCACTGTAGTGGGACTAATAATAGTGAGTTGAATTCAACTGCAGTTGGGTGAAAGAGTCTATACGTGTCTAATAGGTCCTTTGGGTTTGTGATATTCTTTAGGTCTGAGGAATCTCTACTGACCTTTTGTTTAGAAGAACGATCTAGAGATGTAATAGGGGTATTGAAGTCTCCTAGTATTAGTGTATTGGCATCTATGTGTGTCTTTATATCATACAGAGATTGTTTTATGAAAGTGGCTGCATCTACATTTGGGGTATAGATGTTGATAATTGTTATTTCCGCTTGCTGGATTGTTCCTTTTACTAGTAAAATGACCTGCTTTGTATCCTCTGATAAGCTTAGGCTTAAAGTCTAATTTATCTGATATCATGGTTGCTACTCCTGCTTGTCTTTGGGTTCCATTGGCATGGATTACCTTACTCCAGCCCTTCACCTTTAGTTTGTGGGAATCTTTGCTTGTAAGGTGTGTTTCTTGCAGGCAGCATATAGATGGATTCTGAGTTTTGATCCATTTTGCCACTTTGTGCCTTTTTATTGGGGAATTGAGACCATTTATATTCTGTGTGATTATTGAGAGACAATTTTTAATTTCTAATAGTTTGAGTTTTGATTTCTGTTTTTGGTGGTGTTTATTCTTTTTTTCTTAGATGTTTGCTTCCTGGAAATTGTTGTTTCTCTGGTTCTGACTTTTACTCGTTAGTTCTTCTTTGTAGTTAATCTCTTTAAGTAGTTTCTCTACTGCTGGTTTGGAAGACATAAATTCTTTGAGTTTCTGTTTGTCATGGAAGGTTTTTATATCGCCGTCAATTTTGAGAGAGAGTTTTGCTGGGTATGAGAATCTTGGCTGCAAGTTATTTTCTTTCAGAGTTTGGAATATGTTACTCCAGCCTCTCCTGGCTTTCATGACTTGATTTGGGAGGTCTGGAGTGATTCTAATTGGTTTGCCTCTAAATGTCACTTGGCCTTTTGATTTTGTTGCCTTTAAAATTCTCTCCTTAGCCTCTATATTAGTCGACTTGATTATTAAATGGTCTGGTGAACCTCTTCTTTGGTCTTGTCTTGAGGGAGTTCTGTATGTTTCCTGTACCTGTGTGTCAACTTCTCTTTCTATGTTTGGAAAATTCTCTAATATTACTTCTTTGAAAAGATTGTTTATTCCATAACTTTCAACTTCTAATCCCTCTTCTTTGCCTATTATTCTTAGGCTGGCTCTTTTAAAATTTGCCCAGATCTTTTCGATGTTCAATTCATACTGTCGTATTTTTTTTTCTAAGTTATGTACTATAGATTCATTTTTGGAATGATCATCTTCTAAGAGTGATATTCTATTTTCCATGTGATCTAATCTACTGTTTATAGTTTGTATTGATGCTTTCATTTCGGTTATTTCATCTTTCTCTTCCTTCAATGCTTCTTTTTGGTTCCTTTTCAGGTCATCAAAATCTTTGTTTATTTGTTCCTTTATTTCTTTCTAGCTCTCCCTACATTCTTTCTGAACATCCTGTATTGTTTCATTGGTGTTTATTCTTCTTTGCTTAGTTGTTTGCTTAGTTGTTTGTTTCCTTTCTTTTCAGACCACAATGGAGTAAAAGTAGAAATAAACTCCAAGAAGACCCAAACTAACCATATAAATGCATGGAGTAACATTTTCCAAACTCTGAAAGAAAATAACTTGCAGCCAAGATTCTCATACCCAGCAAAACTCTCTCTTAAAATTGATGGGGATATAAAAACCTTCCATGACAAATAGAAACTGAAAGAATTTATGTCTTCCAAACCAGCACTAGAGAAACTACTTAAATAAATTAACTACAAAGAAGAACTAACAAGTAAATGTCAGAACCAGAGAAACAATAACTTCCTTCAAAGCTTCTCTTTGGTTTCTTTTCAGGTAATCGAATTCTTTCGTTTATTTGTTCCTTTATTTCTTTCCAACTTTCCCTATTTTCTTTCTGAAAATTCTGTATTGCTTCTAGTATTAAAGATTTGAATTGTTCTTCTGATAATCTCTGCTATTCTGGGTTGGTGAGATCTGTTATTGAGGGGTTGTGATAGCTCCTTGTTTCTTTGTTATTTTTCCTTCCCATGGTTCCCTTGTTCTTAAATTTATATCTTTGCTATTCTTACAAGTTTTCTCATCCAATCCCTGCAGTGGGGGTTTAGAGGTGTCTGATGGAATGTACAAGGACAGGTTGTGTTCAGTGATAGCGTTTGGGTGAGAGGTCACAGTAATGAATGCAGGAATAGGGTAAAGAAGAGGGTATGTTCCAGTGGAATAAGAGGTTAAGTGTGTAGAGAGTGTTGAAGTGAAATATTGTAAAGATTAGAGATGGTAGATATGTCAGGAGATTCTGGTAGTCAGTATAGAGTTTTGAGTGTGGAAGTATGAGATGGTCTTGATATGAGACAGGAAAAAGAGGAAAAGAAAAGAGAGGAGGAAAAGTGTTGCAGAGAGGAATATAGAGGGGAGAGAGGGGGGAGGCTTGTAAAAGGGATAAGGACGGGATTTAAAAACCTAAGCAAGAAATAACAAAGCAAGTAATCATCCAAACAGGCATAAATAAATGAAGGCAATACAAAATGAAAACAGAGTAAAAACAGATAAAACAACACCAAAAAAAAAAAAAAAAAAACCCAAAACAAAACCAAAATCTAAAAATAGCAACCAGACACTAAAACAAACACCCTGTAGTTCATTTTTTGAGTGTGTCTCTGGCATTTTTATTTGCTCTGTCAGTGCAGGCAGGGGCTTTCATTGGTGTTTCTCCCACTGCTACCTTATGTATGTCTCTGGACTCTCCACAGGGCCTGACTGCATCTCTCTCTCTGCCTTTGCTGATTGCAGGAGTGCAGTCTAAATGCCGGGCCTTTCCAGATGCCCTATGTGCACTGGGCTCTTCCACACTTATGTTCCTGTCTAGGCTCTAGAAGAGAGGCTATCTGAGTTTATCCTTTGTATAGTGGACTCCGCACCCCAAGGGTGCAATCCAACTTATGGATCCCTGCTGCTCGGCCTGCTCCACCCCTGATCACTGGGGGGTGCAATAGGTCAATGATGGTCTACGGGGGGGGGGACATTCTAAGGCACATGATGTACTTATACAACTATATCAAGGTCACTCACTGAACTGAACCTGAGAGGGAGGGAGGGCGAGGGAGCGGGGTGGGAATTGGGGAAGGGGTCAAATGAGAAATGTGTGCACATATGTCATTATCAATTTGTACCTAACAAAGATGTATGCTCACAATGCACAAATTATTACAATAAAAAAATAAAGATATGCTAATTGTAAAAAAAGAAATTACTTCATATATTAAAATCATCAATATTTAGAACATTAAATATTGTGCTAGCTCAAAGATATCGTCATTAAGAAAAGTGTTCTAATAAAACTGCTTAGAAATGGCAAAAAAAGGGGGGGGGTTGAAGATTAGACTGAAATGAGAAATGTAGCAGTACTTGTAGATCACCTAGTTTGCTTATAATAAACAGAAGATAGAAGAAGCCTATAGCTAAGAGGATACAATTAAGTTAAATTCACATATAACTACTTTTTATTCCAATAAACACTTGAAACATGTGAGTGCATAGGTAATGCATTACCTATCTATAATTTGTCATATATATCTTTATTATATATAATTTTTATATATAACCTTTATTATATATAATTTGTTATATATAATCTTTTAAATTTAGAAGCTAAAACTACATTCTTCTGAATTAGAGATATTAACTGTGAAATACTTAATGATTTACTTAAGGTAGTCTTAATCATTTATTATGATTGTGAAGTTACTCTCTTTTCAAGCTAAATTCAGAGTTCAGATACCAAACTAAATACCTCTTGAGAATACAATTGAGAATTGAAAATTGTATGAACTCATTCATGTAAATTTTTATTTAACACTCAAGATATTAATTTAACTAATGAAGTCTAAAACATTGAGTAGGATTATATGCAAGACAAATAATTTACACATTTTTAATATTATTAAGCACTTTTAACAATATATGAAGTAAACGCTGAGTTTAGCCTTTCTTCTTTTGTTTTCTCTAATGGAAATGTATGAGGTATGTCACTGACACTCTGGAACTTATCAGAGTAAAAAGGGGCAAGATACCTTTCCTATCAAATTAATGGTGTGTACTACACTGACATTGAGACAAGGTGTCTCTCAACAGATTCTTTATACTTTCCTTGCCCATCTGGGAGTTGATCTGGCAGACAGGACCTGACACAATGTATTAGAAAAAAAGTGATACACAAGAAACTCTAAAGAACAAAAATTATTTTTAGATAAATGTATCAGTGTTCCATAAAATTTACTTCCTTTATTATTAAGAGTCAATTAAATACTTTAACATACTTAGGCATATTCTTTGAGAGTCAGAAAAATAGCAAGAAAATGAAATAATTCATTGAATTCTTTGTTTAGATTAAACTATGCTATGGGTTTTTCTGACAAAGAAAAAACAAAGACAATTGTATTGTTAATACTTATTTCATCAAATAAAATTTCATATAAAGCCTCAAATACCTCTAAAATATATCAACTATTTTAAATTTAAACTCTCATGTATGTATATATACATTATATATATATATATAATATATGTGTGTGTTTGTGTGTGTGTACATATACATATATATGCATACATAATCTCTCTGGAATATCTATATGAAAGTATTATTTAGTATTTAAAACCAAAATGTGACCTTCAGCGTTCAGTTCTACATGAACAAAGCTTTAAATTACCCACTCCATTCTAATAACAAATAAGAAACTGCACAGACTGAAAACTAACTTTTCTTGGATTCTTGACAGAGGTGAAAACATAGGAAATACTGTTGCCCTCAAGATTGAAAAGACAGGCAAGTGAATACAGAAGTCATGGATTACCAGAGCAAAGGCTCATGAGCAGAAACTCATAAGAGAACAAGTTCTGAGTAGGAAAATCTGAGTCACAAGTAACAAATTGCTGAAGGGTTAGTGTCAGCTACTCTCAAGAGTAAAACCTGCAGAGGGACTCACATATAAAGGAGCCACCCTAAAGATATTGAAATTTACTTACAGGATTCAATCAGATACCAATAGTAAAAAATAAAGTAAAATACCCGATATTTCTAGTATGGAGAGAGAAAAAAAATCAAAATATAGTAGAGTAGGGCTGGAGATATGACTTAGCAGTATTGCAATTACTTAGTATAGTTAAGTACCTCGGTTCAATAGCCAGAACTGCAATAATAATGAAAATAGTGATAATAATAATAATTATTAATAATAATATTAATAACAACAATAACTATTAAGTCGAGTGGTGGTGCACACCTGTAAACGCCATAGTTGAGAGGCTGAGAAGGAAGGATCCTAGGTTTGGTTCAAGACCAGCCTGAGCTAACTTACAGAGACCCTATTTCAAAATAAAAAGGGCTGGGGGTCTAGCTTAGAAGACCACTCCTGGGTTTAATCCCCAATACTACTAAATAAAATACAATACAGCAGAGTAACAGAATAGTCTCTTCTCCTTTTTTGGGGGGGAACTCTGTATTGAACCAAGGGGCATTCTACCTCCAAGCTACACTCCCAGCCATTTTATTTTTTATTTGGAAACAGGGTCTTCCTAAATTGCTGAGAGCCTCCCTAAATTCCTTAGGCTGTCCTTGAACCTGCGATTCTCCTGTCCCAGTCTCCCAAGTACTGAGATTACAGGTATGTGCCACCACTATTGGATAGTCAAGTCTTTTGGTCAAGGTTGGCCTCAGGAGAAGCTAGTTAACAAAATCCAATTCTGCTGTGCTTTTTCAAAACCTAAACCTGGGAGGGAAAATAATTATCAACTACACTATTGATGCTGTACTACCTGAGGTAAGATGTTGGGAGGCGAAGTGGGGGGATGAGAAATGCCAATACATTTCAGTCCAGAGGCTAGACTCACCAATGACTTAGATTAATCATAGATTATAGAATATTTTCCCTTTTCCCACATTTTAGCAATTTGTCACCATAAATGGACTAAGAGAAGTTCCTTCTATCTAGTGAACCATACCCTGCTAGCAATAAGAAGCTATACTACATATCAAAAATCAAAAAATAAATAAGTAAATTGAAGAGACAGAGATAGTAGATATGCCAAAGATTGGAATTATCCTACCAGTAATTTAAGACAACTAGGATTATCAAGTTAAGTGCTCTAATGAATAAACTGGGCAGCATGCAAGAACATATGAGCACTGTAACCAGAGAGATATGAATCTTAAGAAAGTACCAAAAATAATCCTAGAGATTAAAAGTACTGAAGCAGAATTAGACAATATCTTTATTAGTAAACTAGGCATGACCATGGAATAAATCTCAGAACTTGAATATTTGCCAAGAGTAACTCCCCAAACTGAAAATCAAAAAGAACAGAATGTATAAAAAAAAGAGAACAGAATATCTAAGGATTGTGGCACACTATAATAGATGTAATAATTGCATAATGAGAATACCAGAAAGAAAATAATTTAACAAGGAATCAGAACAACTGTTTACAACAATACTGATTAAAAAATGTTCCAAAATTAACGATAGAAGGTCCAGGAAGCTCAGAGATTATCAGTCTAGATAAACAGAAAACTAATATACATAGTGGAATATTATTTTCAAATTACAAGCAAACAAAAAATTGAAAGTCAGGGAAAACAATCCTCAAATTAGTCATAAGGTTGGAGGGGGCACACATAATTTACATATAGAGGGACAGAGGTAAGAATTGTGTCAGACTCCTTAAAGTTATGAAAGTAAGAAGAGAATGGAGTGCAATATTTAAAGCGTTACTCTGAAAAAAATCTATGAGCCTAGAATACTGCATTATATAGTTATCTTTCAAAAGTGGAGAAATAAAGACCTCCTTAAAGGAAAATTAAGAGGTGTATTGCCATTAGACCTTACTTGCAAGAAATCTTTTTTTTTTTTTTTTTTTTTTTTTTGCGGTACTGGGGATTGAACTCAGGGGCTTTCTACCTTCGAGCTATACCCTCAGCCCTATTTTTTAATCCTTATTTTGAAACCAAGTCTCACTAAGTTGCGGAGTGCCTCACTAGGTAGCTGAGGCTGGCCGCGAACCTGGATCCTCTGGTCTCAGCCTCCCAAATGCTGGGATCACAAGCGTGCACCACCACACCCGGCTTGCAAGAAATCTTAAAACAAGGTTTCTAGAGAGAAGAAAAATGGTATTTGTCAGAAACTCAAACTGAAATAAATAAAACACATTAGAGAAGAAATGAATGAGGGTAAAATTTTTTTTTTAAGTTTTTTTTTTCTTAGTCTTTATTGCTCTAACAAGCAGTTGGATCAAACTAGTACTAGCAATATGTATACAACTATAGATATATATGAATGTGTAGACTTGTGTGTGCTTATCCATAAGGAAAATTAAAGGCAGCAAAGATACATAGGACAAGAGGAAGAAGTTAAGATTCTTGATATTATTTCATCGATACACAAACTGTGAAGTGATATAGTGATATTTGAAAATGGACTTAAATTACTTGTAAATAAACATTGCAAATTGTAGGGTTGTCCACTAAAACTAGGAAAACAATTTAAAAAATATAACTGATATGATGTGGGAGGAGAGAAAACAGATCATAGAAAATGCTCAATTAAAGTTACAAAAGAGAGTAAAGGAGAGGAAGACAATAAAAAATAGGAACTAAGAATAAGGACAACAAATATAAAACTATAATAAATCAATAAATATCAAACCAAGTATATCACTAGTCATATTTAACATAAATTAATACAGTGTGAATAAAAAGACCCAAATATGTGTCATCTATAAGAATTGTACATTAAATATAGTTACGTAGAGATTAAAATAAAATATTTGCAGAAAAATGCCATGCTGATTTAATAAATATGTAAAATATACTTTACTCAAAGAAAATAAAAATAACTATATTAAATTAGACATTTGACATCAAAGCAAGGAAAGGTATAGGGACACAGAAATATATTGCATAATTATAATGGGGTCAATTTCCCAAGAACAAAAAACATATGCATCTAATAAAAGAGAATTAAACTATTTGAGACAAAATGAAATAGAACTGCAAGGAGAATAATTGAATCCACTATTATAGTCAGAGAGTTTAGTATCTCTATGAAATTATTATGCTCAGCCAGACATAATTGAACTCAACAATACCATCAATCATCTGGATATAATCAACTTCTTTGGAACACTTCATCCAATAACAGCAGAGTATTCACTTGTCCAAGTCACATGGAACATTAATTAAAATAGACCACATTCTTTGCCATAAGACACATTTTAAACACTTTGAAAGAATATAAATCATATAAGATCTGCTCCCAGAAGACAATGGAATCAAACTACATATCAAACACATCAGATGGGCGTGGTGGCACACGCTTGTAATCCCAGCATTTGGGAGGCTGAAACTGGAGGATCCGGGTTCGCAGCCAGCCTCAGCTATCTAGTGAGGCACTCCGCAACTTAGTGAGACCCTGTTTCAAAATAAAGAATAAAAAATAAGGCTGGGGGTGTAGCTTGGAGGTAGAATGCCCCTGAGTTCAATCCCCAGTACCGAAAAAAAAAAAAATGATAACAAGAAAAATTGCAAGCACTTGGAGAGATTAAAAATGTACTTTGATTTCAGTCAACATTCTCGCTGCTCTGATGCAATAAGCCTGGCCACACACAATTTAGAGGAAGATTTATTTGCTCACAGTTCTGGAGAATTCAGGGTTCCATCCATGCCAGGTTGGGTCTGCAGAGCTCAGTCCATGGTAGCAGGAAGCAGAAAGAGGGAGAGGACAGAGGCTCCACTGTCACATCATCAAAGCTATTAGAAGGAGGGTGCAAGAAGAGGAGGGGCCATGCATAATCAGTCACACCCCGAGGGACCCACCTCCTCCAGCCACACCCCACCTGCCTAGGTTACCACCTAGTAAATCCATTAAAATGGATTTATCCTTTGATGAGATTACAACCCTCTGACTTAATTATAGCAACTCTTAGCATCAATAAATTACCTCTATATCTAATCATAACAACTTCTAAATAATACATGGAGACAAGAATTCCCAGGAGAGATTTTATAGCATATTTTCACAGATGTCACAGAGTGTTTGACATCAGTAGTTATTACTTTTACTTTATTTACATTCTTCTTCATACCTGTTAGTGATTAGAGGAGCAATTTTCTCAGGGCCAAGGTGTTAAGATATCGAAAATGATTCACGCAGTCACTGGAATAAGAGCTGTTAAGCCCTGGCAAACTTTATCACACCAGTCAGCAAATGTTTTGTTGAACAGTTGTTACCTTGATTGTAAAAAAAAAATGTATAAAACACCATTTAATGATATAACAAAAGGGCTGCACAAAATTTATATAGAGTATTTCCTGAAGCTGCTATAAATTGGCACTTGATTCACGGTTGTAGAAAATATGCCTGTTTTAATAAGTACACTTTTTAATAAAAAAAATAATTACACTTTTATAGTTTCTTCAAGATCATATTTTATAAACAGTCTAAAATGAAGGAAATTGATCATATACAAAGTAAATATCTAAACCTGAAATAGCTCAGTCATAAATAAATAATAGAATACAGAATGAAAAGTGGAAAACATGTATGGGCACTAGTTTAAGTATTCTGCCTCTGTGTCTTGATCGTATGTAATTGATCAGATGATTGGATACCTAAATCACCATTCTACAATTTTACTGATATTTACAAGGTTATTGTTCACTCTTCCACAGATACCTGAGCTCATTATGAATAGAGCAGACCTGTCATATCTCATCATGTCTCATCTGGGTTGACTTGAGTTGAGCTGAGTGAATAGCAGGTCATATGTTCAGATATAGAACTTTTAAAAATAATAAAGTAAAAGAGATGGAAAAACTTGAAATGATAGGTCTCTTTTCCTGCATAAATGTATTTATGTTATATGAATTTTACTAGTTGGCTTTTCAGAAATGTAGTGCCTTTTTTCTATTGAATTTTTTAAATATTCAGAAAAAGAAATTCAACATGAACAAACTTAAACCTAAATACACAGTGGTTGGGATTTATATCATAACTAGATTGTAAAAATGGCAGTAGTTCCTAAATTCAGAAACTCAAATCTCATCTGAATTTTTTCGTATCTACTGACTGTATTCTTTCATATGTTCTATGGAAGCTTTACCTGTATTGATAAGGAAGTATGCTGTGAACAGGTGATGGTAGTGAGAAGAATACTGCCTGTGGGAACTTCATTATGACGATCCTAGCATTAACTTATGAAAACAACAGGGATATCTCTAAACACCAGTTCAAAATAATTCTGAAATGTGGCTTTAATTCTCCCATCTTGTAATTTTCAGAACTTGGACAAAACAAATAAAATATCAACATTGGATTGGTTTGGACATGGTGCTGGCAAATGACATTCCATCATAGAATAAAGATGAAATGACACCATGTAATATTTTCATTACCATTTCACACACACAATAAAATAATGGAGAAAATTTCTACCAAGAGCACTTGGAGTTTCTAAAGACTGGGTAGGAACAGTTGTGCTGCTACTAAAAATATTGTCAGCCAGTTAAAATTTTTTTTAAAAGTCTAGTACACAAACAGCTAGTTTTCAGAAATGAAAAAAAAAATTGATAAATTTACAAAAGGTTAGCAATTTATGAGCACTTCTGAAAACCTAGGGAAGAGGGGGAGGGAGAAAAAGGGAAAGAGGGAGGGGAAAAAGAGGAAGGAGAATAAAAAATGAAAAAAATACAGAAACTAAACTAGAACTCTTCCTTACAAATATTGGCTATTTATGTTATTCGACAGTAAATGTGGCTAGCATTTTTTGTACTTCATAAAATATGAAGTGATTTTATTTGCTTGGGAAGAAAGTGTTTTTCTGGTGATTGAGATACTTCTCCATGTGTCATTTATTAAATGATACAAAACTCAAAATAATATTTATACCTACATTTAGTTTAAAGTTCCTAAATCTGTTTGAAAATACCAATTAACTAGACTCTACAGAGCCTTTTTGGAAAGTAGAAGATAACTATACTTCTCTTTCACACATGAATGACACAGAGGCAGAGAGCTTAAGTGCCTTTGTGAAAAAAACATACAGTCATTCATGTGTAGAAGCAAGCGTTGACAGTAGGATGGACATTCCACCTATTTCTTTAACCACCCATGTGGACTGCCACTCCTTAAGTAGAAAAGCCAGCGATCCATGTCCTATTTTTCTTGCCCTTTAATTACCTGGAATCAGATTGGACTCAGACCAATTGCCTTCTGAATTTATTTTTAAAAGCTCATATTAGAGAGGGTTTACAAAAATCCAAATCACACATAATACATTTCTGTGTTGTATTTGTGATAAATCTATGCCATTAATATTTCAGGTAATACATGAAAAAAATATTTGAAAAATGTCTTATGCCTTGAAATTGATTTCACTAAAAAAGTAAAATACCTAAGAATAAACTTCTGGGAAGAAACAATGTTAAACATATAAAAAAGGGCATTAGAAGTACTTAAACAAAAGTAAACTTTAATTTAACTCTCCATAAAACTACAAATACAAGAGCTGATACGTAAATCAGACTGACATTAAACAAGTACAACAAATGTGTGTGTCAATACTGCTGTGGTAAGATGTAGTTTACAAACCTGCTTTGAAACTTTAGTGTATAGATGAATGGTAGTCGTCGTACCCAACAGGAACTCTAGAGAAAGCTGGGATGCACAGGTATATTCAAATATGTACAATGTTAAGATCTGTGTTTTAGAATTGATTTTCACTCAAATTTCACTTATTTATAAAAAGAAGGAATATATTCAGGATATGATCTATTGTTATATACTATCTTCTGACCAAAAAGAATATTTTTGTCCACTTTCAGCTAAGATATTCTTGATACATAAAATGCACTTTAGGGAAATATCCACAAAGATGTAGTTTTAGATGCTGGAAATGAGTTTATTTATTGAAATCAATGAGATGTATGAATGTATGTATGTGGGTAGGTTGGTAGCATCTATATATGAAAATATAATAAAAGAATTAAAATATAATTTTATTTTAACTCAACATGTGTTAATTTTATGTTTTTAAGTTGCTGAGAGTATTGACTTTGATATTTAAAAAAATTATATTCAAATCTAGAGTCCACCAGTTGTTAGTCAGTCATTAGTGAACCTCTATAAGACAAGATTATTCCATATGTAAAATAATTAAAAGATGTTTTAAGCAATTAAGTAAAAATTTAATAAGGACATATATGTTCAAAGCTACCATAAACCATTGCATATAGTATGCATTCATCACCCCCAATTTTAATCATAGCAACTCTTTTAATCAGATTTTCTCATTTTCAGGAAAATATACAATTTCATCTTAATATATTTCTTAAGTGATTACATAATCACTTAAGTGATTTCTTATGATCACTTAAGAAATATAGAATATTAAGTAACATAGAGTATATATAATAACCAATATCCCATTTTCACTCAAAACATAAACTTGTTTTATCTTTTTATTTCCATCTTAAAGGGAGAAAAATAAAGGGACTTCACAATATTTGCTTTCCCACTCAAAGAAGTTCTGGGACAAAATTGTTTTAACTTGGAATTCAACAGCACGCATTTTAATTCTGTAACTGATCCTTTCTAACTAAACTACTTTTCAGTTTACCTTAATATAATCTTTACAGTGAGGATAACAATAGTATAATAAAGCTATTAGAATAGTGTCTAATACTTGAAGTGATTCTAAAAATGCTTAGATGAATGTATAAAATGGTTAAAATATTAGTAGTTTTCTATAATTCTTAGTAGAATATAATAGTTGTTATTTTCCTAAATATTTGAAACCTTTAGAAATTAATAGAATATCCCTGGGTTCAATCCCCAATACTGCAAAATAAATTTAATTCAAATAATGTCCCTAGAACATTTTCTTCATGTAATATCTTAGTTAAAAACAGTATCTTGGCTTTCCAGTGCTTCCTTTCACAAATATAAGTATTTGCACCTTGATTTAAAGATTTTGATAAGTTTCCTTCAGTATAGCCTTTCATATTTTTGTATAGTTCTTAGGGTATACCTTTTGTATATTAGTGTCTATGACAAGTAGACACAACTTATCTCCCATCTGTTAACTCTAACCTAGTTGTTGTAACTTCTCACCCTTTAGTATATATTAGGGCCAACTTTACATTCCATCTAATTAAAAAGTCTAGTTAGAACACATCAGTCTTAGGAGATTGTTTTTCCTCTATTTGTTATTATCATGTATTCCACATGTTTGTCATCTTTTTGTGTCTGCCCATATCAATGAATCCTTTAGAAGCATGCTTTTTCCAATTTTAATTAACTTTTTGTTGACTAATTTATGTGCATGTAAATTCTCCCCAATGAGATTTTAAGCCTTAGAAACTAGGAACCCAGAGTTTTAATTACTGTAATTGATGTAACTGAGGACATAGCAGTATAGAGAATAGTTGCATTAGTGAGATCACATTGAGCTCCACCACAATTACAATATCTCATCCAGAGATTTGTTCAAAGAAAAATTTTCTGATCTTCTTCTGTAAGGAGAAAATATACAGAAAACCAGCATGCTCCGATAGTTACAGAAGTTTTCTTAGCAATTCTAGAGTAAATGCCCTTAACATTGGTTTTATTATAAAATTTAATAAATGATAAAAAGTATATAATATTAAAATAGGAGAATTGATTCATATATATCTTTTAAATAAATATTTATTTATTTTAATAAGAAAACATTATTATTTTAAAACTACTTTAAAGGTTGAAGGCAAAGAATGTGGCACTCATTCGATTAGTGGAATTAATTATGGACCTGAAATGACTCTATGCATTGTACAGTATGAAATATGTTTGTAAGAACAAACTAGAATATTGATGATAATCTTTACCACATGCAGACTTCTAAAGTACTTTTCAACAAGTGTAACTACTATCTGGGGAATAGGCTTAATTTCTACCTTTTCCTAGGTAGAGGAAAAGTTTGAGCAATAACCTACAGTCCACTACCTACCCTTTGTAGTATCCTTATCATCTAGTTTTTCATCTTCTAGTTATACTAACATACATACTGCATTTCATGACTATTTTCCAGGGATATAGATGGAGTCATCAATACATACTTTATTATCAAGTGTCTATGATCAATTGCATTAGTCTTTCGTAGCATTTGTAGTTATAGGAAACTTTAATGTTGGAAGGTAAATTTTTCAGTCAGCCTTTCACCACTGACTTAAAAAAAACTGATGATAATAGCTTAGAGAAAGGAAATTTATTTGCTCACAGTTTTGGAGGTTCCAGGGGTTCAGTCCATGTTAGTCCAGGTGAAGTCTGTGGAGCGCAGAACATGGTGGCAGGAGGGGGTGGGAGAGACAGAGAGAGAGAGAGACAGAGAGAGAGAAACAGAGAGAAAGAAAGAGAGAAGTGGGAGGAGGGAGGAAACACATGAATTCAGCTCCTCATATATGTCATGGAGGACAAAAGCAGATAAAGCCAACAAGCAAGGGCAAAAACACAAGCTACAATCCTTAAGGCCACACACACAGGGACTCAACTTCTCCAGCGACATCCCACTAGCCTTGGTTACCAGCGAAATAAATTCACTTAATGGATTATCTACATTTAATAGATTTATCTGCTGATGAGATTACAACCCTTATGACTCATTACATAAACTCCGAACACCAATTTATGAGTTCTTTAGGAGACATTACATATTTAACTATAATACCAAGTAAGTTAAAATAGGGTGATGCTACAAAATAAATATTTAAAAATAAAGTTTTTAATATTTTAAAAATATTTAATCATTTAATATAAGATAAAGTGCATAATATTATTCAATTCAAATTCTAATGAGAGAACCCCTAACAGAAATATTATATCATGCAGAATTTAAAAACAAGTGATGACATTTTCAATCTGTCTAATTAAATACATAGACAATTTGCTAGATGTTATTTAGCATTTTTCTAAAGAATTGTACTATAAAATGTTATAAAAGGTCAAAATCAGTCTGTGGTTAATATGTTCTTTTCATCAATGTAGTAATGAGATACAGGAAATATTATTTGTTTACAAAACAAGGTTGTTTAAGAAGAAAAACAACTAATGTAGAAATGACAACGAAAAATATTTTTATCATCCCTGACAGTAATTTTATACTTATCTAAAGTGAAATTTACACTTTTAAATATATTTAGGTAAATGCCAGCTTGAACAAAGTTGCTAAATTATGGATTTCACATTTATAAATCTATAGAATATAATGTTGAAAAAAATTCTATCATTACCATCTGCATTTTAAGACAAATTTTCAGTTGCTTGTATAAGTATCTTTGCTTAGAAGAGCATATAAAATTCAAGAAATTTAGCAAAGTAAGCTTAAATAATATGTATCTTTAGTAAAATGAAAATTAATGAAGAATAAATACATTAAATTGTTCCTGATCATAATTACTACAAGATTTCAAAGTGAGCTGATAAATTGTATAGTATAATCAATACATAGAATGGTTTTATTTACTCTATTGTGATTAAAAGTTAAACTTTTGTTGTTTTATAAATTTATCTAAGCAAGGTTATTCACACACACACATATATATATATATATATACACACAAGTTGAATAAATATTTATTCAACATATATATATATATATATTGAAAAGGAACATTCCAAACATTTATGATGATCTTTTAAGAAATACTAGTGTAATTTTTGAAACAAACAATAATACTTCATTCATTCATCATTTATTTATTGAGCTAATATAATTAGATATTCTTCTCTCTAAAAGTATGTGATTAAAATAAACAATGAAGACATGCTGGTCGTGGTAGCGCACACTTGTAATCCCAGTACTTGGGAGACTGAGACAGGAGGTCTCGCAGGTTCATGGCCAGCCTCAGCTATTTAGTGAGGCCCTCCGCAACTTAGTGAGACCCTGTTTCAAAATAAAAGAATAAAAAATAGGACTGGGGATGTAGCTCCAAGGTAGAATGCCCCTGGGTTTAATTCCCCATACTGCAAAAATGAAATAGACAATGAAGAGATAGATGGTAAATATTTGTTTTTTCACTTACTTATTATTCATTACATAAAAAGATGTGAATGCATATTACTTTCAGATAATATTCTAGGCTCTGGGGATGTAAACAAAATAATTTCAATCACAGAGCTTATATATCTTAGAGGGAGTGGAAGGACAGATAATAAACACAATGAGTAAAATACATGTTGGATGTTTATAATTTTTGCAGAAAAATAAATAAAAAATAGTAAAGAAAATTTGAAAAGGGGAGTGGTAACTGTCAAAATATATATAAAATGTTAAGGTAAAAATCTTCCTGAGAAGTGTAATATAAACTGAAGGAAGTAAACAATTCACATAGATACAGAGTCACAATATTACATAGAGGGAGAAAAAAAATAAAAGTACAAGAGTCCTGAGAAAGGCACAGAGTTGCATGTTCAGAAGAGAATAAAGTCAGAGTGATATATGCAGAGACAACAAGGAGGAAAGTCGCAGCAGCAGTCAGAGATGTAACTGAACTGTCTGGCCTTCTGCTTTAATTCCAAGTGAAATGGAAGACATTTAGGGAATCAGAGCAGAGAAGTGACATAATTTGACTTCTGAAAAAGATGGGTAAAAACACACATTATTGGTAACTTAATAATTTAGGCTCTAAAATGTGGTGGCTTAAACCAGCATGATAGCAGTTTAGAAAATGAACAGAGATTAGCTATGGAATATATTTTCAATGTAGAACTGCCAGGCTTTCCTGACAATGTGAAATGTGAAAGAGATGAGTCAAGACTGAAATTTTGGGTCAATCAATTCTAAAGAATGAAGTTATCCTAAAAGGCTGTGCGAAAAGGATGGAGGTAGCATGAGAGTGGGGAAAATATTCTGATTCGAGTTGGATTTTTGTGTGTGTGTGTGTGTGTGTGTGTGTGTCTGTGTGTGTGTGTATGTGTGTGAGATATATACTAAACATCCCAGGCAGGTGTTGAGGAAATGGTTATCTGGTGTTCAAAATAGAAGTCTAGAGAAGTGAAGACAATGTTTAGAAAATGAGATAGTGACAACTGAGAAATGCTTTAGAAAGCAAGAAGACTCTGGTTTGATTGCTGGTCTTAGCAAGTGGAATTCACCAGTGATTATGACAGATTATGTTTTGGAGAGGGATGAAGGCACAAGTGTGACCTGCAAGATTCAGAGAATGGGAAGCAAGATGAGGAGTGAAGAGTGTAGACTGGAGAGGAGGTGCTGAACAGTTGAAGAATGAAGACAATAAAAAATATTCTTCCAGGACAATTGGAAAGAGGAAGGGTTAAAGGAGTATAATGTATCAAGATTAATCAATGTAAATTGAGAAAATTTGGCAGATTTTTGTTTTGCCAACATAACAATCATCATTCAATCATTCGTTAAAAAAATATTCATTGAACATCTCTCATTGTAAACACTAGAAGTACACTGTAACCGGTGTAATGAATTCTCTGTTTTTGCAAAGAATGTAAATTGCTGGAGAAGAAAAATAGCTAATGAATAACAATTTATAAGTGTGATGATAGAGCACTATGGTAGTTATTTATCTACTTTAAAAAAGAGATCTCACCTAGGCATTAAGGAAGATATCTTTAAGAAAATCATATCATTTTAAGACCAAAAGATTGTATACTCATTTAATTATATAGGCACGGGGGGGAAAAGCACATTATTGTTTACTTGTTTTAAATTTCTTTCAATAAATTGTTAGACTACATTTTAAAAAATATAATCAATCATGATACTTGACTTAGTTATTTTGAAATTTTATACAGAAATATGATGAATCTTCTATATAATATTCATTTTATATGATCATTCATTTTCACAAATAACTATTCCCATCCACTTTCTATGATTTTTGCTTTTTATATATTTGAATTCTCTCCATTTTCCTCTGCCAAAATGTTCTAGGCCCTGGTGATGATTATGACAAAGTTTCTATTTATGTGGATTTTATACTATAATGAAATTACTCATAATTTAAATCCCATAGAAATATGTGGCAGTTAATGTTTCTATCTTACTCCTCTGGATAGCTCTTATAATTTGACCTTAGCCACACTTAACACTTGGTAACATGTATTATCTGTCTCTTCTCACTAAAATGTAAATAACATAAGCCAGGTATCTCTGAATCACAATATATCCTTGATGCCTAGAATTCTTCCTGAATCAGTATTATTAAAAGATATGTACTGAATGAAAAAAAAATGAATGAGTATAATAAAAAGCAATGCTTGTTAATATAGAATCAGCTTTTGGGAAAAATGCAATCATTTCCAAGGGAAGATGTAGGATTTATTTTGAAGGAGGATTCCATCAGAACTCTAAAGGCTGAGTAAAATTCCATTGAGTACATATCCCATAGTTAGAAGCTAGGGAGAAAGTGGATCTTAAGAGGGACTCTAGATGAAGAAGGAGGAACCTTTGATGAGCAAAGAAGGTGACCTAACTGGAGGTGATGCGGAGGGAGGACACCGTAATGCACATGATGTACATTCACAAACATATCAAAGTCAATCACTAAACTGAACATGAGAAGGAGGGAGGGGGAGGGAGTGGGGCAGGAATTGGGGAAGCGTTAAATGAGAGATGTGTGTATGTATGCCTCTTCCAGCATGTACCTAATAAAGATGTATGATTACAATGCACCAATAAAAATATTTTTAAAAAAAGAAAGATAAAGTCAAGGTTACACTTAGTGTCTGTAAGAATGATGTTTAAGAAGCAGAGGTGCACAATAGAAGGTGGCTGGGATGTACACTTATTTGTGAGTTTGTGAATACATGACGTTCAGGGCAAACTGTGTCTACAAATATGTATATGGCTCTTCCTTACAAGGATCTACATATATACCCATCCCTCCATGACATTAATTATGATATGTTATTCATAGAAGTATTTCAGTAGAATTTTACAAAATACGAGACATTAGTTTTCCCTTCCATGCTGTTATTAAAGTTGTCCTTGTTTCTATGACTATACTAAAAATTAGTCAGTCTAATTTTATTAGTATTTTGTTTGTGGGATTTCTTGTCTAACATTTTCCTCAAAATGATTTGCTTGTATTCTGACAATGAACATTAAAATATTTGTGAGATGTTCTATAACTGTAAAATAATTTCATTTATTTTGTAATTAATGTTATATTTCAAGTGTTATCAAGGTGAGTATCCCACTGCTTTTCTTTTTAAGCCTCTCAGAATCCAGAATCACTTGTTTGGGCTTTTTCTAAACTCTATAAATATGACTATAGACAGAAAACAATATATCAGGACTCAAAATAAGTTAGTAAGTTGTCAAGTGTTCATGTGATTTTGCCTTGTTAACAGTGCTTCACAGAGCAGGTGTGGTAGTACACACTTGTAATCCTAATACTTGGGAGGTTGAGACAGGAGGATTGGATCGAAGTTTCAAAGTCAGCCTCAGTAATCAGCAGTTTAGTGAGGTTCTTAGCAACTTAGTGAGACTTTGTTACCAAATAAAAATTGGGCTAGGGGCATAGCCTAGAGGTGAAAGGCCTCTGAGTGTCTTCCCTGGTACCACAAAAACAAAAACAAACAAACAAGAGTGTTTCACAGAAAACTGGTTAAGCTGCTTTTAAAAAATGTAAATATGACATTTCTTGACATCCAAATCTTAGAGCCACAGGAAAATCTAAAAGCTTTAAAATTTCCCAATCCTACACAAATGAAATATGCAATATAATTCAACAAGAAGTACAGTAAAATGAGAGGAAATCAATATATAAAAGAAGATTGACACTAGAGAAAAATATAGCACTTAGCTGCTGCAGAATATGATGTCACTAGACATGTACAAAAGAACAATTATATGAACAAAGGAATTAAGATATATTTGTGTATAGGCTCCAGGCTTTATGACATTTATATCAATATATAATATAGTTTATAATATAAACCTCTGGTGCAGGCATCCTGACCCAGCAGAAATAATAAACAAAACATCAAAACAGAAACATAGGCATTTCTGGGTAAGGTGTTTTCAGAGTAATACTTTCATGTTTTGTACCTGAAGCCAAAATTTAAATTTTATCTATTTCAGTGGTTATCTGTTGTGTAGTTTAATGACCATGCTTGGGTCATTGAATTTGCCTGAGTAGGATGAATGCTATGGTAGATTCACAAAGTGTATTTTTGTTGTTGTTGTTGTTGTTGTTTTTCCTCTCAGGAAATCAATTACACACATACATGTCAAATAAGTAAGCTCATGAAATACTGAATTTTTATCTGATATGCATAAATATTGTTGTGTCTGAAAACTTCTCTGTTTTAAAGACAAAAATATGGTAATACAAATATTTCTATATTTACCTGCACAATTTAGAGGAAAATAATTTCTAACATACAGAGAAATCAATAAAATTTTAAAAAGAAAAAGAAAAAGAAGGAACACTAAAAATGAAATAAAATAATCTAGGGAAAGAGTAAAATTGATAAAGATAGGAATGAGGGAATAAAAAAGTAATATATAAAAAAATGACCATCAAATCACTTTTAGTACTGTTAGAAGAATGCTCTTTTCTCTATAATGCATTTGACCTTCCAGCTATACAGGTTTCTTCACATCTATGCCACTTGTATCAAATTGCTTCAGTATAAGGGGAAACCTAAATGGAAAATTACCTTTTAGGCCAAAATTGCTCTAAGTCCCATTCCAAACCCTTGTCACACTGCCCCCTTCTATCTCTTTGAATAGTATTTTTTTTTCCCAACTGCAAAACAAACCTTGTAAAGATCTTGTAGCATTTCCTGGAATACTTCAGACTTTTTTTTTCTACCTATCAAACTCTTTTCTAAACAAGCAAAAAAAAAAAAAAAAAAAAATGTAGTTAGGGACGCCCTAAAGCACATGATGTAATTACACAATCATATCAAGGTCACTCACCGAAGTGAACCTGAGGGGGAGGGAAGGGGAGGGGATTGGGGTGGGAATTGGGGAAAGGGTCAAATGAGAACTGTGTGCAAATATGTTGTCAACAACTCGTACTTAACAAAGATGTATGTTATATTGCACGAATTACTACAATAAAAAAATAAAAAAAAAATGTCACATGTCACTTCAGACACTTCTATCCTTTCACAAAGCCTGAAAAGTAATTAAAGAAAATAGTAAGTAAATCCTTAAAGCTCCTAAACCTTTTTGGAACTACCTCTACAGCTTCCAGTTACTTGTTTGAAAAAGCTAACATCCATTTTCAATAATTCCAAATCAATAATGACAGGGCTGAGATGGAATGATACCTTGTATTGTGTTGCTTAGTGTGTTAGTCAGCTCTTTGTCACTGTAACCAAAATATGTGACAATAAAACCTTATTTTGGTAAAATTGCCATTATTTTTGCCTCACTGTTTCAAGGTTTCAGTGCATATTTGACTGGTGCCAAGACAGAAATATCTTGGGGAAAGGATGGTGTAGAGGAAAACTGCTCAGTTCATGGTAGTCAGGAAGGAGAGAAAAGGAGGAGGAGGAGAAGGAGGAGGAGGAGGAAAGAAGGAAGAGAGACGAGAGAGAGAGAGAGAGAGAGAGAGAGAGAGAGAGAGAGAGAGAGAGAGAGAGAGAGACTGACCCAGGGACAAGATATAGTCCCCAGGGGCACACCTCCAGTTACTGATAACAGCTTCCACCACCTTCTAGCTGTCCATTCATCTACAAATAGATTCATGGGCTGATGAAGTTAAAGCCTGCAGGATTCAATCACTTTCCAAAAGCCCACTTTTCCACTTTTGAACATTGCTGGATTGGGGATCAACCCTTTAACACATGAGCTTCTGGAGTACCTTCCAGAAACAAACCACAACACTTGACCTTCCTTAGTATTATGGGCACCCTGAAAATGGAGGACAACTAAATGTACCCTTAGCTCCTGATGGAAAGATGGAGTTTTCATTGTTTGTTATCAAAGTCGTGGTATTTTTCAGGCCCTGGGTTATTGAATGCAGAAAATATGTGAAATTCTTTGTAATGCATTGTCTGAAATAAAAGAGAAAGGATTGAATATTACAATATTGTTTAGAGAAACTGCATTTATAAACTGTTTTACAAACTTTTTATTTTTAATGCTCTTCTAACTCTAGTTAGCAATTTTCCTATTGTCATAAGAAACCACACATTTTTTAAAGTTATTATTATCAATTAATCAGGTAAATTTCTATTGGAAAACACATTAACTAGAGCAGATGTAGACAGTGTTTTGCTTTATATGCAGTAATCCTAAAGAACTAGAGTAAGACTGACACCTAGTGGAATTCTAGCAAAACTTGCAAAAAAAAATCTGGTTAAATATGTAACTGTTTTCATAGGTCCTTCACTGTTATACCTTATTTTTTAAAGTTGTAAAAATAAAGATAGAATCACTGATATACATTGACATATGTTGACAGTATTTTTAAAATTATTTTCCTTGTGCATGTGTGTTTTGCATGTGTATGAGTTTAAGCAAAGTTTAAGAAACATAATTTTTCATCAAGACTACAAAAAATCAAAATAATTTGTTAAGTAATCAGTAATTTGTCAGCTATTAAATAAGCGATGATTTACTTTATTTTTCCTCTTGACATTTTTCTATCTTTATCTAGGATTGAAATTATTTTAAGACAATCAAAAATAAGTCCAATATAGAACAATAAAGAATGCCAGTCTCACCATCTAATTCATTAAAAATGCTTGTCTACTTTGTAAAGTCAATTTTGTTAAAGAATAAAGGTTTTCTCCAAGAGTTTGAAAATAAATATGCAAATATGCTGCCAGCTCCTTGAAGGAAGGTGTTAGGAAATGATTTACTAATTCATATTCTTAGTACATAGAACTTGGAAATTAGTAATGTGTTCAGCAAATTATTAGTACACATGCTAATATGCACATGGTTTTAAACCTCTATTCATAGAAGCTTTGTAAAATATCTGTATTCACAGTACCTGTTTAAGTATACATGAATTAATTATATTAATATATGTACATTTGTGTGATACATATAGAAGACAAATAAAGACAATGTATTTTAATTTCTTCACAAATATTACATTTTAATATTTATTTGATTTTAACTACAGAATTTCATTATTATTGCACAGGATATGTTTTAATGACATGATCAAGATCATAATTCTTCTAGTACATAGTAAATACTATAACTTGTTATAGTATTTAGAGTTTTCTTTTGTAAGAAATTTTATTGTTTTGTTACTTTGTATTATAATTTGTTTGTGAAGATTATAGCTAAAACTTGAAAAAATCAAGTTAAATAAATTTTTAGGGTAAACTGAGCATGTCAAATGCAATTTAGCTTTCAGCAATTGATGATGCATTTTTATCCTTCTAATCCAACCTTTGATTATAACATATGGTTTTGATTATATAATTTAAAGGGATGGGGAAATTTTAAATCTGCTATCAATATATTTAATTTTCCCTAAACTTCAGGTGGATTATGCCCTCTGCCATCTTGAAGTCTTCCAGTCTTCCATAGCCCCTTCACTTTGTATAGCATCAACGTCAAAATATTTGTCAAACCATGCATGGCTTTCTATAAGTTTGTCCTCACGTATTTCTCCATACTTAATTCCTAACATTTCTCAACCCCCTACACATAGCATATCCCTGCCCTAGAGAGCTCCCTTCAGTCACTTCATAGCATCTCTTAGTGCACACTTGACCTCCAGCTCTCTGTCTCTGCTTGACACTGCTCCCTTTTCTGTCAAGCAAAATCTAGATTTGCAGTGACAGAATCAGAAGAAATATTGGTGTCAAATTAAAAATGAAATGGGTTCTGACCCTGGTACTTGAGTTACATGGCCTCTGATATTATTATTGGGTCTCAATTTTCTCATAATATTTTGATCATGGACCAAAAATATTTTGATTGTGCTATAGTTGGTATTGTAAGGGTCCCTCAAATATATTAAAAGCTTGGTCCCCAGTGTCGTGTTTTGGAAGACTATGGAATCTTTAAGAGGTAGGACTTAGTGAGGCCTCTTTAGTTTATTGTCCCCCTTCAAGGGACTGTGGGGTTCTTGCTCCTTCCTCTTTGACTCCTCTGCTTCCTGGTTATTTCCTCCACCATATACCTCTGCCATGGTGTACTGCCTCAACTCAGCCCCAAAAGTAAAAGGGGAAACTGATCATGAGCTAGAATCTCCAAAAGTGAATCAAAATCTCTCCAAAGATTATAAGTTGATGGAAAGCTAAATAACAAGTAAAATAGATACTAGTCATGGGTTTGTTGCCATGACTAAATGACTGAGAGAATGTGGAAAAATCTTTGAAATAGGTTTACAAAAAATGTTTGGAAAACTTTAGAGGTCCAGGCAGGAGAAAAAATAAGATGTTATAAGTGGAGCTTTATAAGTGAATCTCATAGGGCCCAGAAGACCAGAATACAGATAGGAGTGTGGATGATAGAAGTCAAATTGATGTGTTTTCAAATGGAAATGAGGACTTTATTGAGAATCAGACCAGACTCCATGATTGTTATACTGAGTCTATGAATCTGGGTTTATTTTTCTGCCCTGAAACTTTGTGGGAGGCCAAACTTAAACATAGGTTAGATTTTTGGTGGAGGAAATTTCAAGGCAGCAAAATGCTCAGGCTATAGC
Organism: Graphiurus murinus; assembly: GCA_004027655.1. NCBI lineage: Eukaryota > Metazoa > Chordata > Mammalia > Rodentia > Gliridae > Graphiurus > Graphiurus murinus. The sequence continues at coordinate 45,725 of PVLC010001919.1, read as the reverse complement.
ATGGTTAAACTGGCTTGCTTTAGTTGAATTTAAAGTAAGAATCAAAAAAAGGATCAGAATAGAGAGACGTGGAAAGTCTGCTGCTTGACCAGAAAAGAAGTCTGTGCAAAGGTGCAGCCAAGATGGATGAAGTTGAAAGTGCCAGTAAAAAGAAGCCAAGTGCTTCTCATGAGGATGATAGAAAGCATGCTGCAAGGGCATCTCGGAAATTGGTAAGGGCACTCTCAACACAAGCTAAGAAATGTAGACATCCAGGATCATCTGAGAAAAGAGCCCTGAGATACCCTGTTCATTTAGGAACACGTGGCATTTGTTGTTTCCCCATCTTCAGCCACTAAGGCACTGGAAGTCTACTGGAGCCATGGATCAAGTACAGCTAAGTGTGACCTGTGCTAGTTGCCACAGGTCCTTAATAACTGGATCTTGAGCAAGGCTCAGTCCAATGTATTCCTGCAAGGCAGATGATTCCAAGAATGAATGCATGGCATATCTCTCTTTGCATTATGTTATATTCTGGAAATTTTGGGTGTTTTGCATTTTGTTTTTACATTCGTTATAGGGAAAATTTCTTAGAAAGAGATGGTGGCTGGACAAACGGCGATTTCTTTGTATTAGCTGAAAAAATAATGCCTTCAGACAAACAGCATAAGAAATCCTATAATCACTTGCAAACATTATCAAAACACATGCAGTTCTTGCTTACTTCTACATTTCTTTCCCAAAGCTTCACAGACAAAACTAACAAAGACAAATGGGTTAAAGAATCCTCTGTCTTCCCGAGAACAGATAAAGCACTATGGCTCTCCCTTTAACACCTGCTTAACCTTCAAAAAATAACTTCTCGCCACCTCGTCTCAATCCACACCTGTCAACACAACCCCTGTGACCTCTGTCAAGGACAGGGACCCCGGCAGCCAGTGGCAAACCTTGGCACCAGCCACGGGATGCTGGTTTTGCTAGTATGCTGAATATAAGACTTATGTGGTAGTAGCAATTTCTACTGAGATTTAAAGGAAAGCCTGGGATGTCAGGCAGTGTATTGTGGGGCCAGGATCCATACAAGCTACCCCCAGTGAGGTGATGTGTAATGAAGCCCTGGGATGGAGACCCAACAAAGGTTGAAATTCCAGCAAAGTGCAACACTTGCCCAGGAAAGTTGTGCGCAGTGAGCAGAACCAAAGAGAATGCTTTTTGTGTGTGACAAGCAGAAGTAAGGGAGGAACTGCCCAAACCCTTGAGAGCAGAGGGTGTCTCCTTCCATAGTGGGCGCTGGATGCTGGACATGGCGATTTATGATTTAATGTTGACCCTGTTAGGTTTTGATCTTTCTTTGGTCTGATTCCTCCTTATTATGTTCCTATTGCTTTCTTTTGGAATGGAAGTATATACCTTGTGCCTGTCCCACCATTCTATCTTGGAAGTATGTAATTTTAATTTTATTTTTCAGGAGCTCACAGAAAAGTTTACCTTGAGTAAGATTTAAGGAGGAGACTTTGGACTTGGACTTTGAGCAATGTTGGAAGAGTCAAAGACTTCGTGACTTTAGGAGATAGAGTGAATGTGTTTTGCTTGTGAGATGGACATGGCCCATGTCCATTCATGCCTGAGGCAGAATACTATAATTTGGATTTCAGCCAGAGGCAGAATATTATAATTTAGATTTTAAATGCCCCCAAAATATTTATGTGTTAAAGGCTGGCCCCCAGCAGGGTTCTATTGAGAGATGTTGTAACCATCTAGAGGTACAGTATTGTGGGAGGACATTAGGTGTTCGAAGGAATGTCTCAGAAGGGTAGATGAGATCATTATCCCTTTCTCTTTATCTCTTTTGCTTACTGATGAGTAGATGAGTGGATTTATTCCCAATATGTTTCTGTCATGATGTGTTGCCTTACCATACGTTCAAAATTGAAGGGGACAGATGATCATCAAATAACTTCCAAAACTATGAGTCAAAATGAACCTTTCTCTTCATAAGTTGATCATCTCAGGATTTTTATTATAGTGATAGAGAATTGAATAACAGAAGTAGTATATGGAACGGGATTTAAAAAAATAAATTCTCAATAAACACTAACTACCTTTGTTTCTTACAAAAATTTTGTTTAAAGAGAAAAGAATAAAACCATCCCTAAACTACCCAGGCCTTTAAACCATTAGTCCACATATCAATTAAGATGCTTACTGCATTAAATTATAACTCTTGTGTTTAATGAATTTCAAAGCAATTTCCCATCTATTAAAATTTTCTGTGATGTTTAATAAGTAAATCAAATTTAAAATTATTCACACTCTCTCCATTTTAATATAACTCACCTCAAGTTGTCTGTATCATGATTTATTCTCTTGCTTGGGCTCAAATCCCATTTTTCTTTCAGGCTCTACCACTTCATTATCTTTTTGTTGTTGTTGCTGTTTTTTGCTCTACTATATTTGTCTTCAAGCTTCATTTATTTCAAGTCATTCTCAACACTTGATGAGAGCTCTATAAAAATTCCTAACTCTTTTTACCTATACATATATTACCTCTGTTCAAACTCACCACATATTGTAATATTCTAATGCATAAATTATAGTGATTAGAGCAATATTTGACCACTACTTAAAATAATAACCAAATTGTCTATACTGGTGGAGAAGAACTGCATGATCTAGCATACCTATGCTTTTAAACACTTGTATCCTAGAAAATGCCCCCTCATTTACCAAAATTTAGCCCAAATGTTATCAATTGTGCCTTGGTATGTCAACCTCATTTCCAACTTAACCTCAGAAAATATTATTCCTTCTTTTTGAAATATTTTCCCACAAATATTTACAAATCACTTCCTATTACTTTTCTGTTTAAACAAAAAAGACAAATAATTGCCTATCCGTTATCAATGCCTTAATATATCTTATTTATGTATTATTGACTTATACATGCATATATATATCCTTCAAATATAAAACTCCTTAGAGAGGAGAGCCTTGGAATTTAATTAATTATCATATTTTTTCAAGGTGTCAGCACATATTTAGTGCTTAAAAAAAGGTAATGTTTGCCAGGCATGGTGGTGCATACTTGTAATCCCAGCAGTTGGGAGGCTAAAACAGGAAGGTCACAGGTTCATGGCTAGTCTCAGCTACTTAGTGAGGTCCTCCACAACTTAGTGAGATTCTGTTTCAAAATAAAGAATAAACCAGGCATAGTGGTACACACTTGTAATCCCAGTAATTGGGAGGCTGATATCAGAGGATTTGGGTTTGTGGCCACCCTCAGCTATTTAGTGAGGCTCTCTGCAACTTAGTGAGACCCTGTTTCAAAATAAATAATAAAAAATAAGACTGAGGCTGTAGGTCATAGGTGGAATGCCCCTGGGTACAGAAAAAAAAAAAAGAATAAAAAAAATAGGGCTGGGAGCTGGGGCTCGGAGGTATGATGCCCCTGGTTTCAATCCCCAGTTCCAAAAGAAAAAAAAAATAATGTTCTATGTTCTCTTCCTTCATTCACAAAAGAGGAATCTCTTCAGATGGTACCAAAAACATTTGGAACATAACATCAGGAAAGCATTGTACTTACAATTAAATGAATTATAACAATGATATTGAAAATATTAATAGTGGACTATAATTACAAAAAAGGTTAAAACCTTTGCTTTTCTTTGCATAAAACTTCAAATAGGTAAATTACAAAAGCAACCTACATGAATTTTGAAAACAGTCTAATATACATAGCCCCATTCCATAGCACTTCCAATTTTGGGATTTGGGGTTTTAAATAAGAAATGCCCTCTTGGTTATATAGCAGACCTGTCAGAGCCTTTTCCCTTCCTCTCAAATAGTTTCTATTTTAAGTCAGGCACATTTCACTCACTGAGTCTTGAACGAGTATCTCTTTTTATGATTGTGTTTCTATAATGTTCCTTTGGGTACTCCCATCTGCCTTTCTATTAAGAAATTCAGATCACATATTAACTATACTATTTTGCCGCAATTAGTGTATAGTTTGCTCATTTCTCTTGAGGCTGAAGATCTTCATCTCCATACAGTGACAAGTCTTGTCATTTCAGAAGGTGAGGTGAAAACAACAGACTTTTTGTTGTTAATAATTATTTAGTTTAATGAAGTAATGAAGAATCCCATAGGGAAGAGAATACTAAGGTGGAGAAACACCACCTTGTTATTAGTTAGGCTTGAGCTAGGGCATAAAACACAATAAAATTTGAATTCTAGACTGTGAATTACTAGCTTTTTAACTTCTGGACAATTACTTAGTTTCTCCTAACCTCAGTTTCCTCATTGATAAATGTAAAAAAAAAAATAGACCACATTTTGATGTTATAGTTAGAATTAAATGAGGTTAAATGCATGTAAAGTGTACAGGACAATATCTGAAATATAGTATGCTATATAACTTATTATGTTATCATATACTACTACAATTTACTATAGTAAATTTATGTGTGATAGTGTTATAGTTTAACTTTCTCTGAGTTTAATTTTGTTTCACTTTCGTATTAGAAAATATGTTAAAATATATAGTTTTAAAAACCGGAACAGATTTTATGGTCATTACATTATTCTACCTTAATATCCAACTCATAAGATAAGAAGGGGACATATTCACACACTTTTAAATCGGGAAACAAAGTTTTAAAAACTTAAATATTTTTTTTATAAAAACTACACAACAGCCGGGCGTGGTGGCGCACGCTTGTAATCCCAGCATTCGGGAGGCTGAGACCGGAGGATCCGGGTTCGCGGCCAGCCTCAGCTACCTAGTGAGGCACTCCGCAACTTAGTGAGACTCGGTTTCACAATAAAAGAATAAAAAATGGGGCTGGGGGTATAGCTCGGAGGTAGAATGCCCCTGAGTTCAATCCCCAGTACCGCCAAAAAAAAAAAAAAAAAAAAAAAGCTACACAACAAAGCTAGAGCCTAAATTTTCTGTAGTCTAATATGACAATTTATTAGGTTCTAAAGGTATGTATATTTTTTAATGCATGACCTCTTTTGATGAATACAGTAAAATGTACTGTTTATTCATTTAGTCACTGTTCTACATAATTTCAATATATTAACTCATGAATTCTCACAAAAACTAACTTAATGAAGTAACTAGTTTTACTCTCCCCATTTTATGAGGAAAAACTCTCTAGAGTTTAAGAGTTTTGCCTGAGGTCATAGTGCCAATATGAAAATAAGAGAGTTGAGCCACATAGTCCAACTACGTAACTCAAACTTTTTAGTATTATGTTCTAGTGTTTATCATAAATTCATGGAAACTTTATTTCCCATGCTAGCATTACTTGAAATTAAAAATTAAATAATAATACTAAAACCAAAACAATAAATAGCTGGCAGTCTACAATAATGAAAACAAAACAGCAATAATTTAAAATAAGGTCTCTAAAATCACATGAGCAAACTAAGAATTTATGATTATGTCCTCATTTGAAAACTGCCAATTTACAGAGCTGTATTATGCTTAAATGCAAGATTATACTTAAAAGTAGCTAAGTATTATCTGCATTTACACAGTGGCAATTACTAACTACATTAGTGCACAGTAATTCAGAGGCAAGTGCAGGGTTATCTTCTGATAACAGAACCACTAACTCAGGTCTTCAGTCACACACTGGATCAGAAACAAAGAACACAGTGAATGTGATGAGGTGTCTTTCATGTGTTGTGTAGAAAAGATAGAATGCTGCTGTGTGAACTCCAGCTATTCTTTAAAGCAAATGATTTATCATTTGGGACTTGAATTATGCCATTCAGAAAAAAAAGGTTCTCTGAGAACAAACCTGAGAGGAATGAAAATATGCTTTAATCTGATAGAAGCTCTGGCTCAGTATGCATGAGAACTGGCAGGAAGCACAAAAAGAGACAGTTACTAAACATACACAAAAATATGGAGATTTATCATATTAGTTTTAGTTCACAGTTTCAAGAATTCCTAAATGCTTTATACTGAGAAGTTTACCTAATTCTCATAACTGTCCATTGTATTATTATTTCCCTTCTTTTCTAGAAAGAGAAGTTCTGGCTTATAGAACAATAAAACTCAATAACTTCAAATCTAAAGACAAAGAGATGGTTAAGTAACAATCCTAAAATGTGAACTGGTGTCTGCCTACAAAGCAGAACTGGTGGCCCCTACAAAGCAGGGCCACCTCCTGCTTTGTCATGGGCATGTGCCTTTCAAGGCAGAAGCAGCTCTTATACTCTCCAACAAAGATGCTCAAAAGATGACTAGAAGTGAGTGAATAAAATAACAATGGAAAGAGTTCTTGGGCCTAGAATGTTTGCATTTGACTTGACTACAATTGAATAAGAGATTGAAATCATTGTTTTCAAGTTATTTGTTGTTTACTTTGCTTCCCCAAGTATGTCTAATGTTTTGTCTAGTAAGATAGAATATTCTAAAGACAAAGCAGAATTCCAAGGACAAAATTGGGAACAAATGTAAGTATTCATGGAATTGCATATATAACCATATTTCATGTGAACGTATAATGAATATATATACATGCCAGAAATAACAAAAACTGCTTATTTAACTTCATATTTGGAATATTTCTTTTGGAAAAAAATGGACTTGAGATTTATTTAGAAATACCTTTTTTAGAAAATATATGCACACAGTTCTTGTTGCCCTCCCCGCTGCCCCCATCCCAGCAAGTCTTTGAAGTTGGAATTGGCAATTTTGTGTATGTTCATAGCATTATTTCTACTACTGCATTCTTTGTGTGTGTGTGTATGTGTGTGTGTGTGTGTCTGTGTGTGTGTGTGTTTGTGTGTGTGGTACTGGAGATTGAACCCAGAATCATTCTACCTCTGAATTATTTTGAAACTGGGTTTCACTAAGTCACAGAGGACTTCATGAAGTAGCTGAGGCTGGCCACAAACCTGGGATAATCCTGTCTCAGTCTACTAAGTCCTGGGATTACAAGATGCACCACCTGCTATTGCATTCTTTATAAATTCATCCCCCTTCTCCATAATCACCCTTGGTTATTCTCCTGGAATTTCTGCTCATCTATCTGATGTTGTCCTTATTGCCAAATATCTCTTTAGCTTCCACATATAAGAGAGAACATACATCCATTTGCTCTAAAAATAATATAATAAAAAATATTCCTGGGTAAGAAAAATAAGGATGAAAAAATAGAGTTGCAAGGCAATTCATTAAAATTCAAAACAGGGTTTGTACCAGAGGAGAAAATTTATGTGGTAGGTGAAAATATACATTTAGCCAGGTAATGATGTGTGTATGCATGTGTGTGTATTTGTATATATATATATATATATATATATATATATATATATATATATACACATATATATATGTATATATATGTGTGTATATACATATATATGTATACATATATATATATATATATATACCATTTTGTTTGTTTGTTTTGTTTGTTTTTGCTGTAACAGCTTTGAGAGGTTGTGTGTCATAATTGCTGAGAGTTTGTGTTCATACAACCAGAGCATTTCTGTGGAGATCTACTAAGGTATAACATAGTTCTAGTTAACTTTAATATAACACTTTTCACAGATATGTCTGTGTAGCAATTACGTACTTGTATACTAAATACAGAATATGATTTAAAAACAATGATAAACCAAACTAATGTATATAAAGGTATTGATTGATTAACATGTTTTTAGATTATCTCTAATTCTGAAACTAGTTCTACCATGATAATGTTGTTAGAATCTAATTATTCAAATGTTTAAAAATTTGACCTTTATACACACATAAAGTTGATATGTGTAAAATGTTTTATTCAACTTATTCAAGGTGAAATTAATAATATGGTAAATCTGGCTTAAAACACATTTGAAGATCTAGAGATTTTTAAATAAAATAGCATAAGAATAAAACTGATTAATGTTGGCTAATAAAATAGTAAAGTATAAATATTGAGATGTGATTCCTACTAGACAGAAAAGAATTACATTTCTATCAGAAAAAATCTACAAGTTAACATAAAATTTTTCTAAATCTGGGACATTTAAAAATAGTAAGTAAGTTGGGTGTGGTGGCCCATGCCCACAATCCCAGTACTTGGGAGGCTGGGAAGGAGGATCACAGGTTCCATGAGAGCCTCAGCAATGTAGGAAGACTCTCAATAACCTAGTGAGACCGTTTTAAAACAGAACAAAACAAAAATTAAAAAGAGATGGAAGTAAAGCTCAGAGGTAGAATGACCCTGGTTTCAATCCTCAGGAACAAGAAATTAAAAAACAGTCTAATATGAATAAATGAACTATATTTTCCAAATAATTAAGTAGTCTTGTGGCTGGCTTACACACCTGTATGACTACGCACTTCTTAACTATATATAAAAGTTTGAGTAGCCTTTCTTAACAGAATTAAACCCATTTTTCAGGTAGTTGGGCAAAAATTTAGATAGTCTAGATAAATTATTGTAGGTTCTAAGTTTCTTAATGTTTGAAACTGGGTTTAAAACGACATTTTCTTTCTCTAACCTATCATACTATAGTCTAGTTAAAATTAATTATCTGTGCATTTTATCTTGCTCTATTCCTTTCCCTCAGCTTTTTCTTTGCAGTCCTAGTGTGGCTGCCATATAGTATATTCCGATCAACAGCTAGTTGTTTCCAACCTGTGTTCAGTAAGAGAACACAGATATGAAATTTTCCATGGATTTTTTTTTTTTTTTTTTTTTGCTGAAAAATTTGGCCTAACTTGAACTCATGTGGCTCTAAAATTTGATCTGAATTGACATAAATCTAATCAGAGATTGCATTTATCTCAGTGTGAAATATTTATTTTGTGCTACTGTATAGATATTTATGTGAGTAGAGTGCTGCTTCAACACTGTAGAATCCATTATTTCTAAGAAAGTAACATAAAATTCTCAATAAAAGAACACATTTAGCTTCATTATTTCAGATGAAGATCCACACCATAGAAAGGATATTCTAAATGAATTGCTTTGTGACTTTCTAATAATTTGCATTCTTAGGAAAATTTGGACTTTTACCGATTCTCTCTCTCTCTCTCTCTCTCTCTCTCTCTCTCTCTCTCTCTCTCTCTCTCTCTCTCATCAACTATCCATATATTTTCTACTTCATTTATTGATAAGTAATCTTCACGAGTCTAGGATAATTTTTGTTGCTTCACTGTTATATTCACAACAACAACAACAAAACATATGTGGGGCACATAGTAATACTTCTTCCTTTCTCTTTAATCATTTCAGTTCTACAGTCACAAATATATTAAATCACTTAAAAATTTCCAAATATCACTAATATTTTATTCATCTTTTTTCAGAGCCCTTTCTATGTTTTATTTTGCTTTTATTCCCTGGCTATGCATGTCCTCAATACACTAATTAATAAATTTCCTATCTATTCACTAGCAATGTCTAATTTACTATTAACCACATTCAGTGTATTTCAAACCTTGTTCCATTTGTAGTAGTTCCAGGTACACCTTTTTCATGTTTATTTATCAAGTACTTATCTTAAGCATATGGAATATTGTATGTTGAAAGAAAAATCTAGTAAATTAAAAGTAGTTTATTTGAGCAAAGAATTATTGGTGAATTGTTCTGCTATTAGAATCAGAATTGGTTCAGAGAGTTCTATGCAGCATTATGAGAAGTGACCTTTCATAGGCCAGACATAGAAGCAAAGTAGAGAAATCATGAATCATGTAATTGGTTACAACTGGGTTCTATCATAACTTATATATGGTGTGATAAGTTGGCTTTTGAGACTGGCTGAAAGTCAGCTGCTAGTTATATTGTTAAGTTAGACACATGTACGTTTGCTTGCAGTTTGTTATGTAAGAGTCTAAAAGATGAAGATAGTCTCAGGCTAATGACTTCCTCTTTTCTAACAGATATAATAATTTAATACCTTTGCCTATTACTATAATCCCTCTTATTTCTGGGTTGTGTTTTTGTGTATTTGGTGCCTTAAATAAGATGGTAGATATTTTAAGTTTTATACTGGTAGATACTAGGCATTTTTGTATTCCCAAAAATATTTTTCTCATAACCAATTCTCATATGTTCTAAAAGATCTTTTAAATGTTTATTAGTTTGATATTAATATAATTTTAATTAATATTAATTAGTTTCTCTAATATTTATTATAGAAACTAGAGCAATTTATGGTATGGGGTTAAATTTTCCCTATACTGAGCCAAAAATATTTCTGAAAATTTTATCCAATAACCCATGAATTACAAAGTTTTCACTCTTATGGCAAAAAGATCTATGCTTGACTGGTTGAGCCATAGGTATTCGATTTCTTTTGAGTATGCCAAATTGCCTAACTTTAAAAAGAGCATACTTATGCTAAATAATTTTGCTGGCTTGAGGGTTTCACTTGTGCATGCCACATTTTCTCCTTTTTCTTATAGTGAAAAGAATTTATAGTATACAGCATTTATTTCCCATAAAGTTATTTCATTCTTAAGAAAAAATGCCTATCTAGTTATATTAGAAGAGAAGGATTTTGAAATCTTAGTTTAACATATATATCATATATTAATGGAGCATCTAAAGTGAAAAAGTAAATATAAACATATTTCTCTATCATTTTAAAAACTGATATTGTTGCTTAAATCTTGTATCTTGAGTATTTTTCCCGCATATCAAGAAAAAGCAATTATAACAAAAAACTTTAAACTACTAGACTCTGTGTATATGTGTGTGTGTGTGTGTGTGTATGTGTTTAAATCTAAGTAAAATGAAGAGTGAAGACTCTGACACATTTAAAGACAAGTAATTAGAGCTTGCTTTCAGAAACCTGAATTTTGAGAGTTAAGAGGAAAAAAATGTTCCAAAAGCTCATTTTCTTGTCTCTTGTGTTTGTGTCTATCCAAATTTCTTTTAATTTTTTTCCTTGTTCACATTTACTTTCATTTCTCTGGTCTCATTTGGTAATTTTCTAGAGTGTTTTAAATTTGATTCGTTCTTTTTAGAAAGTTTTTTTTTTCCTTTCTGTGTGTCCTTTTCTTAATTTGCATTCTCCTTATCGAGTCTTTGCAGATGCTCATTCTATATCTGTCTAACTCTTGAGATTTCATCATAAGAATCAATGCATTTTTATCAGAACTGGTATACTGCATTAAACAGTCGCTCCAAAATATTAAGAATCAGATTGAACTATTTTAGTGATAAAATTGGACCAACTATAGGAAGCACATTTGCCTTTATCTCTACTGTATTAGTTAATAAACTTCATGTTTGAGTACAACTTTAATTGTTAGTTTTTCCAAGCATCTAAGAAATTACCAACTTACCACACATAATGAAAGAATCTTTACTTAAACAGACAAGTCAAGATACTAGAATTAATATTTAAACCCAAATATATTTGTTATTTCTTATTGTTTTTGTCTTGTAGAATGGTGGTTGCTTTCTGTTCCCATCAGCAAGTCTGAGAAGAAAGGTAGTGATGAGGAATTTTAAGCATTATACATTCAAAAAGCTATTTTAAAATATGTAAGATTTCAAAAATAAATTAAGTTCATCTTTTCCAGGATGAATTCATTTTGACTGTATTTTCATTAATTATTAAACAATTTGTTCTAATACTAAGGGTAGCAATTAGTCATTACAACTGCCATAACAATAAGGGATGCAATTTAGTAGCAATTCCCTACAAAGTATTTCATACTTAAAAATATTCAATGATGCCAAGTGTAGTGGTGCACATCTGTAATTTCAGTACATGAGAGGCTAAGACAGGAGATCACAGGTTTGAGACTAGCCTGAACAACTTAAGAATACTCTAGCAACTTAGCAAGACCCTGTTTCAAAATGGAAAATAAAAAGTGCTGGAACTGCCCATGCTGTCTCAGGACTGCTAGCACTGGGGCATCTAAAGGCCTCCTGCAAAGAAGCCAGAGAGACCTGATGTGTCGAAATAGCTGCAGAACTCCACGTCCAAGTGGGCAACATCTTGCTACAAATTTGACAGAGATCTAAATGACTGGATGCCCAACTAGACTTTACAGCAGCAGCAGCAGCAGCAGCTTAGTTCATTTATCCCTCCAGAACCAAAGCAGTGCTCAACCATAAATTAACAGCATGGCCTCAAGGACTCATAGCAAATGATAGCCTCCTGAGGTTTGAGACTCAGTGACCTACTCCTGTAGTGGCTGAGTTGGAGCAGAGACGTGGGACAGGCTCAGAGCTTGCAGGGCACAGAGTCATTATGGGACTTCCAGAGAATGTCCCATGAATACACTGGACATATACAGACAGAGAGACACCTATGTAGACAGAGAGATCAACATAGGGACTGTGAAATGTGCAGAGCCCCAGGCTTACACTGGGTCCAGTCCCAATGATACCCGAAGCCTGCCTAGACACAGGCCTTATGGAGAGCTCAGAGACAAAATTGTGGCAAGAGAGGCAACAGTGGCACTCTGTGCTTGCACTGACAGAGACATCAGGTCAGGATGTTAAACACTGCAGGAGACTCAAAAGTGGACCAACAAATGGGCATCACCATTATAGGCCACTGAGTAAATAAGATGTCTTGGAACATGCTCAAAAACCTACTATAGTGAGCAGATATTAAATGGCTGAAAATATACATGCAGACCCAGGAGGGCTACAGAAGATATTTACATGATTGTTTTGTTTGTTTGTTTGTTTAGTTGACCATTTTACTATTTTGTTTGATCTTTTCCCCACCCCTTTTTACAAGCTTTCCCCCCTCTTTTCTATCTACTTTCTTCTCTTCAATGCATCTTTTCTTTTTTCTCTTTGCTTTATATTAAATCTATTTCATATCACATGAATAAAATGGATTTAGTATACTTAATGAAATGAATTAAATATCCTAAGTTGACTACTAGAATTACTAGGATCCCCTACATATTCACTATCTCTAATCTCTACAATATATTATCTTACTACATTCAAACCCTCATTCTACTTGATCATATCCTCTATGGAATAAACATTACTAAGGATGTAAAAAATCTCTACAAGGAAAAATATCAAAGAGTGAAGTAAGAAATCAAAGAAGATTTTAGAAGATGGAAAGATCTTCCATGCATTTGGATAGGCAGAATAAATATTATCAAAATGTCTATTCTTCCACAAGTAATTTACAGATTCAATGTATTACCCATTAAATTACCAGTCATTCCTCACAGATATAGAAAAATCAATAATTAAATTCATTTGGAAGAACAAAAAGCCCAGAATAGCCAAAGTATTTCTCGGCAACAAGAAGCACACAGGAGGTATCACACCTTACTTCAAACTATACTACAAAGCCACAGTAATAAAAAAGCATGACATTGGCACAAAAACCAGTGGAGCAGAATAGAAGACTCAGAAACAAATATGCACACTTACAACCAATTGATTCTTGACAAAGAGGACAAAACATATACTGGTAAAAATGATTACCCTCTTGAACAAATAGTGTTTATAAAACTGGTTAACCATATGCAGAAAAATGGAAATAACCCCCTCCCCCCACACAAAAGTCAATTCCAGATGTATCGAAGACCTGGAAGTCAGGCCAGAGACCTTGCAGCTACTTGAAGGGGGCATAGATCCAACACTCCAACACATCGACACAGGTAAAAACATTGTCAACAATACCCTAAAGGCGCAAGAAATTCAAAAGAAGATAAATACATGGGATTACATTAAACTGAAGAGCTTCTGCACAGCAAAGGAAACTATCAAGATCCTCAACAGAGGGCCCACAGAATGGGAAAAAAAATTTGCCAACTACTCCTCCAATAGAGGACCAATATCTAGAATATGTAGAGAACTCAAAAAACAGCTAAGGAAAGAGTACCCCCCCCCATGAGTAAATGATCTAAATAGATACTTCACAAAAGAAAAAATACAAATGGCCAATAAATGTATGAGGAGAGGTTCAACATCATTAGCAGTTAGAAAGATGCAAATCAAAACTACCCTGAGATTTCACCTAACACCAATTCTAATGGCAATCATCAAAAGCACAATCATCAAATGCTGGAGAGGGTGTAAAGAAGTGGGAACCCTAATACATTGTTGGTGGTATTGCAGATTAGTGCAACCACTTTGGAAAACAGTATGTTGGACCCTTAGATTAAAGGGAATTAACCTACCATATGATCCAGGAATATCACTTCTGTGTATCTACCCAAAATAATAGAAACCAAAGTATCAGACCAATGCATGTGTATCTGTTTATAGTTGCACAATTCACAATTGCCAAATTATGGAACCAGCCAAGATGTCCATCAACAGATGAATGGATTACACATTATGAGATACGAGATTTTACTCAGCCCTAAAGAAGAAAAAAATCATGTAATTTGCAGGATAATGAAGAGAACTAAAAAATATTATGTTAATTGAGATTATTTGGTCAAAAAAGGTAAAAAATCAGATGATCTCCCTAATATGTGGAAATTAGGGAGAAAGTGGGTCATAGGAGGGACTCTAGGTAAGAAAGAAAACCTTAGATGAGCAAAGAAGTTGACTTAACTGAAGGTGATGGGGGGAGAGAAACACCCTAATACAAATGATTTATATTCACAAACATATTAAAGTCAATCACTAAGCCAAACATGAGAAGGAGGGAGAGTGGAGGAAATGGTGTGGGAACTGGGAAAGATTCAAATGAGTACTGTGTGCATGTATGCCTCTACCAGCTTGTACCTAAGATGTATGATTACAAAACATCAATAAAAAAGAAAAAATAAAGGCTGGAATATATGTAGCCCAAAAGTAGAAGTCCTCTCAGTTCAATCTTCAGTACCAAATATGAATATTAGTCATATATGTATATGATTATATACACAATGACAGTTTTTAAAATGAATATAAAGTTTGAAAATTTTAACCAAAAATTACAGAGAAAATAACCTAGGATCATTATTGTCTCATCATTCACATTTCTTATCTTTTTAGAAGCAAAGAAAAGAAAAAAAAAGGGGGAGGAATAAGAATAATTTAGTGACCAGGACATGATTTATTGGCCTTCATTTATGTTATCCCTCTGGTTTGTGATTTATATTTACTTTGAATATTTCTTCAAGGGTTCAAAGGGAAAAGTATGATAAATAATGTTTTTTTTTTAAAAAAACAGGTGTATTTCAATCAATAAAAGTAAAATCCTCAGGTTATTTATATGTGCTACAAAGACAGACTATTACTTCTTTATTGCTATTAGATTACACTCAGAAAATCCTCATACATCTCTTGATATACAGAAAATATTATTTTCCTTGAACACTATAAATCTGAGGGAAGGAAATAATTATTTAACATATAGCACATTTCTCAACACATACTATGTGCCAAACAAATACCTATAATTTTTTATTTCTTCTCTTTTAGCCTGAGAATATGTAAATGAGAACAATAGGCACATATTTTCCATTTATTCCTGCCTTTTTATTGATGCAGGGTCACTAGGCATTATCTGCTTATTTCACAATAAAATCTCAAGAGTCAAGCTGGGTAAATAAATGCACTTTGAATACAGAAGGCAAAGGCAAATGGAAGTAGAGTAAAATATTAAGTATGAGTTTCGAGGATAAAGACAGAACACAGTCTTGCAGGCTTTGAAGAATGTAATTACTGTCACACATTGAATGTTGGAGATCAGGCTAAGGTGGTGAAACTATCATCACTGAAGGAAAACTCTTAAATACTCCTTGTAATGAGGACTTCTTTGAAATGTGACTGAATAATACTGGAGAATCATGAATCAAGACTTTATCCATATCAGATGAAAGAAGATGTAATTAGATTTTCCTTACATTCAAGATGCTTCTTAAATTTCAGACTAAGAATATTTTGACAACTGAAAAAATTAAATCAGTGATTTGGAATATGTTGAGTTTTTTTGTGATATTTTGAAAAACAAATTTAATTACCTTAAAGGCAGTTGTCCAGGAATTAGAGCTAAGCATAAGACTAGATAACAACATAATACTTATTTCTCATTTCAATATGGTAGAAAAAGAAAGGAGAATCTAGAAAGAATATCTTTAGAATTAGTACACATTATAAAATCCTTCAAGGACTACTGTAAGAATAAAAGCATAATTAACAATACTAGAAGATAGGTATGATGACACCTACTTGTTATCTTAGTACTTGGGAGTTTAGGAATACAAGATCACAGGATCACAGTCAGCCTCAGTAACTTAGTGAGGCCCTTCACAACTAAGTGAGACCTTATTTCATAATAAAAATAAAATACAGCTGGGGGAGTGACTGTGAGGTAGAATGACACTGGGTTTGATGTTTGATTCTCATTACCAAAAGAAAACAAAAAGAAAAATAGAAAAAAAAAGAAACAGGCTTAGTAGTGTACTTTTATAATCCCAATTCTTGGGATGCTGAGACAGGAATATTACAGGTTCAAAGCCAGCCTCAGCAATTGGCCTCAGCAATTTATTGAGATGCTAAGTTATTTAGAGAGACCCTGTTTCCAAATAAAAAATAAAATAGCTCTGGTGTTGTAGCTCCATGGTATAATGCCCCTGTGTTCATTCCTTAGTGCCACAGAAAAAATAAAAGTGAATAAAAAAAACATGAAATAACTTTTCACATAAAACATATGGGTAAGTTGTGTTGAATTATGTGAAATAAATCTAGTTTGAAAGCTATTTCTCAGCACAGGGATATAAGCTTAAAAAACTGACATGTTATCATTATTCATCCTTCTTAAGTAGGGTAGAATATGTATATGTGTTATTATAAAAACTAAATACAAAATAATTTGTAAACAACTAGCTTTATTATTGAAAGAAATGCAATTTTTATAATAAACTCCATCATTGGTTAAAGTGTTGAGTGCTGGAAATAATCATTCAGACAATTTACTGACATTACTAATTTATCACATAATGATCACTGATAGTATTTTAGTTCTTAGTGTTAACATGTCTAGAAGTGGCACCTATGAGAATAAATCATCACCAGAATGTACATGAAAAAAAAAAAAAAACTGGAGAAAATAGAGAAAAGAAAGTAAACCCAAATGAATTAAAGGACTAATTTTTCTATGTCTGTGAGGAGCAACCTTGGTAATTTCATGGGTATTGCAATTGCATTGAATCTGTAGATCAGTTTTGGGAGGATGGCCATTTTGATGATATTTATTCTGCCAATCCATGAGCATGAAAGATCTTTCCATCTTCTAAGGTCTTCATCAATTTTTTTTTCAACTTTTTATAGTTTTACTTATACAGGTC
Organism: Graphiurus murinus; assembly: GCA_004027655.1. Lineage (NCBI taxonomy): Eukaryota > Metazoa > Chordata > Mammalia > Rodentia > Gliridae > Graphiurus > Graphiurus murinus. The sequence goes on along the minus strand of PVLC010001919.1, from coordinate 28,510 downwards.
TTTTACACTCTTTGGTTAGGTTTACCCCTAAGTATTTTATTTTGGGGGGCACTATTGTGAGTAGAATTGTTTTCTGAACTTCTTTCTCAGTGGATTTATGGTTGGCATACAGAAAAGCTTCTGATTTTTTAGGATTGATTTTGTATCCAGACACTTTGCTGAATTTGTTGATCAATTCTATAAGTGTTTTGGTTGAGTTTCTTGGGTCTTCTAAGTATAGTATCATGTCATCTGCAAAAAGAGATAGTTTTAGCTCTTCTTTCCCTATTTTTACCCCTTTGATTTCCTTCTCTTGCCTTATAGCTCTGGCTAGAGTCTCAAGTACTATATTGAACAGAAGAGGTGATAATTGACATCCTTGTCTTGTTCCTGTTTTTAGTGGGAACTCTTGCAGTTTTTCTCCATTTAATATAATGTTGGCTGTGGGTCTATTGTATATTGTTTCTATTATTTTGAGGTATGTTCCTTCTATTGCAATTCTCTGAAGTGTTTTTAGCATGAATGAGTGTTGGATCTTGTCAAATGCTTAAATTCATTTGGAATAACAAAAAGCCCAGGATAGGCAACATAGTCCTTAGGAACAAGAACCATGCAGGAGGTATCACAATTCCTGACTTCAAACTCTACTACAAAGCCACAGTAATAAAAACAGCATTGTATCGACACAAAAACAGACACATAGACCAATGGAGCAGAATAGAAGACTCAGAAACAGACCCACAGGCTTAGAGTCAATTGGTTTTTGACAAAGGAGCCAAAAACATACACTGGAAAAAAGAAAGCCTTTTTAACAAATGGTGCTGGCAAGCTGGCTAACCATATGCAGGAAAATGAAAATAAACCCCACTTTCTCACCCTGCACAAGAGTCAACTCAAGGTGGCTCAAAGACCTAGAAGTCAGGCCAGAGACCTTGCAGCTACTTGAAGAGGTCATAGGACCAACACTTAATACATAGGCACAGGTAAAAACTTTCTCAACCAGACCCCAAAAGCACAAGCAACTCAAAGGAAGATGAATACATGGGATTACATTAAACTGAAGAGCTTCTGTGCAGTAAAGGAAACTATCAAGAACCTCAACAGAGAGCCCAAAGAGTGGGAGAAAATATTTGCCAGCTACTCTTCTGATAGAGGTCTAATATCTAGGATATACAGGGAACTCAAGAAAATCACAGCTAAGAAAACAAATAACCCAATCAAAAAATTGGCAAAGGATCTAAATAGACACTTCACAAAAGAAGAAATACAAATGGCCAATAAATGTATAAGGAAATGTTCTACATCATTTGCAATCAGAGAGATGCAAATCAAAACTACCTTGAGCTTTCACTAAGTCCAATCAGAATGGCAATCATAAAAAACAGGGACAACAACAAATACTGGTGGGGGTGTGGAGAAGTGGAACCCTAATACGTTGCTGGTGGGATTGCAAATTAGTGCAACCACTTTGGAAGACAGTATGGAGGATCCTCAGATGAATAGGAATGAACTTACCATATGATCCAGCAATACCACTTCTAGGTATCTACCCAAAAGAATGGAAACCAAACTATCAGACCTATGCATGTGCATCTATGTTTATAGCTGCACAATTCACAATTATCAAACTATGGAAGCAGCCAAGATATCTGTCAACGGATGAATGGATTACAAAGCTATGGGATATGTACACAATGGAATATTACTCAGTCATAAAAAAGAACAAAATCGTGTTATTTGCAAGGAAGTGGAAGGAACTGGAAACATTATGTTAAGTGAGATTAGTCAATCACAAAGAGTTAAAAAGCATATGTTCTCCCTGATATGCAGATGCTAGGGAAAAGAAGGGGCATAAGAGGGTCTCCAGATGAAAAAGGAGAAACCCTAGATGAGCAAAGAAATTGACTTAACTGAGGAGGATAGACAAGGGGGTAGCACCCTAATGCATGTGATGTACTTTCACAAATATATCAAGGTTAATTACTAAACTGAACTTGAGAAGGAGGGAAGATGAGGGAGTGGGGTGGGAATGGGGGAAGGGGTTAAATGATAAATGTGTGCATATATGCCTGTATCAGCTTGTACCTAACAAAGATGTATGATTACAATGCACCAATTATTATAAAAAAAATTTAGAAAAGAAAGTAAATGCTTGTACCAGGCTGTGGTCCAATATCAACCAGTTACCAAAATTGCCTAGCCAACTAAATTGTCTAGCCTTTCTCTATAGAAAAACAAATATCTTTCCTCTAACATGGTAGTAAAAAAGATTCTCCTTTTTTTTTCACTACGTCTTAATGAGTTTCTAGTTTTAATGGCTATAAGCTATATATGCCAGTTTATATTCTCATCATCAATGAAATAGTTGTACTATATTATTAATTTAGTCAACTATAAAAAACAAATGTAACAAAAGTAGTGGGTCAAAGATGGATGACTCATTATACATTATTTCATTGGACAACTGAATTGAATTTAAAATTTTCAAGATTTATATGTTGTTTCATAGGAAATCAAGCCAATATAAAATTAGAAAAATAGATTTGATTTTGGTAATGAAGGGTAAACATGGATAAACATCATGCCACTAACAATTATCCTAGGTATTCAATGAAAAAAAGAAGAAGCCAAATCAAATAATTTCCAAAATCCTTTTCAAAAATGGACTTGGCAATTCTGTTAAATGTATGTATGTGAGTAGTTGATTCCCACATATAATGAAATAAAAAAGACTAATCAGTGTGGCCTTTAGATTTTATTAATACATGTAAAAATATTTTTTTAAATTCTGGGAGTCAATATTAATACTAAATTTATAGTAAATTTTATAGTTATTTCAATTAAAAAGTAGTTTTACAATTAAAATATATTACCTCCATTTCAAAACAATTTATATTTGTCAATATTTGGAATTTACTTTTGTAGTCTATTCAAGCTGTTACAATAAAACACTATAGCCCAGGTAGCATATAAACAACAGATTAGCTCTCAGAGCCTTGGAAGTCCAAGATCAAGGTGTTAGCAGATATAAAATCTAGTAAAAGCCTGCTTTCTGGTTTATAGGTGACTCCTTCTCACTGTACTCACATGGTAAAAGTAGCAAGAGTCTCTCTGGAAATCCTTTTAATGAGAAATATTCTCCTGACCTACTCACTTCTCAAAGGCTTTACCTTTTCATGTCATCTTTGGATGTCAGGATTTCACCACATGAATTTTGGGTGCATGCAAAATTTCATAATATGGCAAATATCCTGGGCGAAAAGGAACAAAAATATGCATGGCTAATTTCCTATCATTCACAATGGGATGATTCCTTACTGTATACTTAAATTGACTGATACTAATACTATTTACATAGAATACTGACATGAAGGATTAATATGTGGCTATCTATGTTTTGAGTAAGTTGATTGGCTAGAATTCTTTGTCAGAGAGCAGGAGATCAGTATGTACCTATTTAGTAGATAAAATTATTGGACTATAAGTTTCACATAAAGCCCTATCCCTATTCTTCAAAACTATATTTGTGAAATTTTAATGATAGATCAGCTGATGTCCTTTGATTGTCCTAAATTAGGAAGGCTATTTAATTTAGAGACATAAAATAATTAACTTTTCAAGTAATACAAATAATTGTTTGGATTGGTTTATTGAGTAACATTCTCAACTGCTGAAGATTTATAAAAATTCTATTAACATTTGCTTAAATGGAGCTTCTGTATATTTGGTCTGATTGAACTTTTCACCAATTTTTTCAACTAAAAGATTGACCTAAATTAACATCTAGTATGTCGTTATTCTAGAAATTGTGTGATTTATAAAGGTGCGATTATGTGGCTTTATGTATTTTTGAATAGTCTGTATTGGTTTATTAGCAATAGGATATATGAAGTTAATATAATCAGGGAACATAAACAAAATCAGAAAATTACTAGAAGAAAAATAAAAGATAATGAGGCAGAAATTTTAGACTACTCACGTTCTTGCAACCACAGTGAATGTGGGTAAAAAATAATATAGCTGGTGTTTAACCAAATGGAGCAGAATCTGGGTAAATCTAAACCATACAGTCAACACTTTTAGTTTCTCTGGATAATAACTCCCCTCAGAGATGAGAAAGCATATGGAAACAAGTTCTACTTGAATAAAGAAAACCATCACTGGGAACGTTTTCAAGCATCTTTTAACACTAATTTTTAAGAGAAATTGTGTTGGGATTTTGGAATTGTTTGAGTAGAGGATAAAGAATGGGACTACATTTTGTTTACTACCACTTTCTATTTCATTCACTGTCTTATAGCCAAACAAGTCTCCTTGCTCCCATCCCAGACTTTTATGGTTTTGATTCTGCTTTATTTGGATGCTCTTCCTCAGACTTCTGTGATTTTGTTTTGACTATTAGTCATGATCTCTGAAGATCCTTTGAAAAGCCTTTCTGGACAACACTGTCTAAATGAAGCCAAGGCTGCTTTCCAATTACTTACCTTTTTATTTTTCTTCATAGCTTATGTATCTAATTTGTCTATCATCTACTTATCATCTATCATACATCTTCTATCATTTATTTCACCAAAATTTATGCTCCATGAAGACAGAGATTCTTCCTTCCTTCCTTCCTTCCTTCCTTCCTTTCTTTTTTCTTTCTTTCTTTCTCTCTTTCATTTTTCCTTCTTTCTTCCAATTTTCTGGTGTTGGGATTGAATCCACAGACATTCTACCTCTGAGATACACCTCCCAGTCCATTTTATTTTATTTTTTTAATTTGGAAACAAGGTCTTGCTAACTTGCTAAGAGCATTGCTAAATTATTACTAAGTGGCTGAGTCTGGATTAAAACCTGTAATCTTCCTGTTATAGCCTCCCAAGCACTGAGACTATGAGCATGTGCCTCTATATCCAGCCTGTTCTCATGTTTATAAAGCCAATCTTTGGAAAGTTCCTGTGTATAGGTTTTTGGTAATTATTTGTTGAATTAATTGACCAATATGGTGGAAAAATGAAATAAATATTTGAAAGATTACTAATCCCACCCAAATATTTATTTGATAAGTAATCTGATTAATGACAATTATTTTTCTGATAGTTACTATCCAACTTCAGTTCCCTAAACCAGGAAGAAATTTCTTTTTTTTTTTAATTTATTGTTTATTGTAGTAATTCATGCAATATAGCATACATCTTTGTTAAGTACAAGTTGTTAACAACATATTTGCACACAATTCTCATTTGACCCCTTCCCCAATTCCCACCCTGCTCCCTCGCCTTCCCTCCCCCTCAGGTTCAGTTCAGCGAGTGACCTTGATATGATTATGTAAGTACATCATGTGCCTTAGGGCGTCCCTCTGCCCCATGCATCCACTACAATTAGATCAACTTCTTCTTCGACAGATGAATGGATTACAAAACTATGGGATATGTACACAATGGAATTTTACTCAGCCATAAAGAAGAACAAAATCATGTTCTTTGCAAGGAAATGGATGCAACTGGAAAACATTATGCTAAGTGAGATTAGCCAGTCACAAAGAGTAAAGAAGCATATGTTCTCCCTAATATGCGGATGCTAGGGAGAAGTTGGGGTAAAGGAGGGTCTCCAGGAAGAAATTTCAAATGCTATAACTGAACAAATTTTCTGTCCACTCTCTATCAAACAGGAAAGCAAGGAATTATGAGAAGATAATTAAGGAAATCCTAGATTTAAGTGGATTAGGAAAAAAAACAGAATTGAATAAAGGTGTCTTCAAGAATTAAAAAATAAGATGTTAGGGCCTAAGATATAGTTCAGTAGTACAACATGTCCTCAGAATGCACAAAAGACCTTTGGTTTGACACCCAGTGGTGCAAACACATGCAAACATATGAATACACACACACACACACACACACAGAGCAAGATATCACAATTTTTCAATTATCAAAGATAGAGAATTTTTTAAAATAAGCCTAAGTATGTAGTAATGATACACAAAATTCTTCTTTAACTTTAATATTACTTATGAATATTTCCAATCTAAAAACACTTAACTCAAAAGAAATTAAATAAGAACGCTCTTGAATAAATAAACAGCATAAGAAAGATACCAAAATGCAATTTGGATTTTAAGAATAATGCACACTGAATTTATAGAACATATCTACTATTTATTATTTCTTGTCATACAGACTTTTGACAGTTATAGATATGATTAAATATATTTCAAATCACTTATATTACATTTTATTTCATTAGTCCTATAAAACACACATGTATAAGCACATACTTGTATGTATGGCTATATATGTATGTATTTTGTATACATAGATGAACAAAATACTTTTACTCTTGGGAAGAAAGGAGTTTCTGAAATCAAGTCTAAATAAAATAGTTAAAGTAAAGTAAGATGTTTGTTATTTTCTTTATTAACATTTCTGAGTAATATATGAAAATACTTTTGCACTGCTAATTTGACATCACATTACCTAGTATAATTGATACAAAAACCTTTCACATTTGCTTTCTATAAAACTCATTCACTATAAAAACAATTTCAGTAATTTGTTACCATTAAGTTACCTCAGAAATTTTTCTATTAAGGAATGAATTTTAAATGTTTATAGCTATATCTCTAGGCAAATACATTTGTACAAGGTGGAAATATGCAAGTCAATTTCATGAAATTGGTCTACTAACAAAAATATATATATGCATCTATTATGTCAGAGAATAATGAAAAGAATACCATTTGACTTCTTCAAAAATAATTGAGGACAGAGGACACTTAAAGATATCTTTGAAGTATTAAAAAGAAGAAAAAAGTAAATATGTAAATTAAATTGTATATCCACTGAAAATATGCTCCAAAATGTAATAAAGACACATGTAAATAAATGAAAGTGAAATTGTTGCCAGAAATATCAAATTACAAGAAATAATAAAAGAAGCATTTCATATCATTGGAAGTTGACATCTAAACAATTTGTACCTAACAAAGATGCATGCTTACAATGCACAAATTACTACAATAAAAAATAAAATAAAATAAAAATAAAAGAAGCCTGCATCTACAGAAAGAATGTGGAGCACCAGGAAGACAAAGGAAGTGAATACATATAAAAGGCAGGGATTGTTTTTAATTATCATAGTTAACTTTGCTAAAATAATGTTGCTTTTTTTTTTTTTTTTTGTGGTACTGGGGATTGAACTCAGGGGCATTCTTCCTCTGAGCTATACCCCCAGCCCTACTTTTTATTCTTTATTTTTAAACAGGTTCTCACTAAGTTGTGGAGTGCCTCACTGGGTAGCTGAGGCTGGCCACGAACCCGGATCCTCCGGTCTCAGCCTCCCAAATGCTGGGATTACAAGTGTGTGCCACCACACCCGGTTTAATGTTGCCTTTTTAAACTGAAATTTTAACAATATATTGTGGGATTTATAATAAGCATGTAAATAAAATACATGCCAACAAGAGTACAACTATCATGAAATAGTGAAATTAATGTCAAATGCTCTGATAGAGTTTTATTTAAGTAACATAATATTATTTGAGAAATTCAGGTACAGTTTTAAAATGCATTTATCATATGCAGAGAAACTACAAAGAATCTTGCAGCTATTTATTTAAACAACCCAAACATGGAGTCAATGAGCATAGGATATTTGGTGTAGCTGTACTAAAATGAACAGAATTTTTTTTTTTTTTACTTTGTTGGTGCATCATTGTAATCATACATCTTAATGAAGTTGAGGGTGACAGAGGAACACATGCACACAGCGCTCATTTAGCCTTCTCCTAGTTCCTGCCCTATTCCCTCCCCCTTCACTTTTTCCCATGCTCAGCATAGTGATTGATAAGTTCATGTATGTATATCATGTCCATTGAGGTGTTTCCTTATTCCCTCCTCCCATCTCCCTTGGTTAGGTCACCTTTTTCACGTCTCTAAGTTTTTCTCTTTTGCCAGGAGCCCTCCCCCCAACCCATTTTCTCCATAGTTTCCACATGTTAAGGAATACATCTGACTTTTTGCAACTGACTAATCTCACTTAGTATAATTTTCTCCAGTTCCGTCTACTTCCCTGCAAATGACATAATTTTATTCTTTATGGCTGAGTAGAATTCCAATGTACAAATTTCATAGTTTTGTCATCCATCCATCTGTTGACGGACATCTTAGAAGGCCAAATTCATAATTTGGCAATTATGAATTGTGTCTCTTTAAACACAGATACATATGCATGCATTATCCTGGTAGTTTAGTTTCATTCTCTGGGGGTAGATACTCAAACGTAGTATTGCTGGATCATATGGTAGGTTCATTTCCATTCATCTGAGGATCCTCCTTGCTGTTTTCCATAGTGGTTGCACTAATCTACCATCCCATCAACATTGAATTAGAGTTCCTACTTCTCCACATCCTCACTAGAATTTGTTGTTTATGTTTTTAATGATTGTCATTCTAAATGGGGTTAGGTGAAATCTTACCATGGTTTTGATTTGCATCTCTCTGATTGCTAAAATGATGTTGAGAATTTTTTCACATACTTATTTATCATTTGTATTTCTTCTTTTGTGAAGTGTCTATTTAGTTCACTTGCCCATTTTTTTGATCGAGTGATTTGTTTGTAGCAGTGAATTTCTTGAGTTCTCCTTATATTCTATACATTAGTCTTCTATCTGAGGAGTAGCTGGCAAAATTTCTCTCCCATTCTGTCAGCTCTTTATTGAGATTATTGATAGTTTCCACTGATGCACAAAAACTGTTCAGTTTAATGCAATCCTATGTATTGATTCTCATTTTAATTTTTTGTGTCTTTGAGGTCTTAGGAAAGTTTTGCCCATGCTTATGTTTTGGAGTATTGGTCCTATACCCTTTTCCAGTAGCTGCAAGGTCTCTGGTCTAATTTCTATGTCTTTGATCCATCTTGAGTTGACTTTTACAGGGCAAGAAATGAGGTTATTTCTATTTTTCTGCATATGGTTAACACCATTTGTTGAAGAGGCTACCTTTTTTTTTTTTAGTGTATGTTTTTGGCCATTTTGCCAAAAATCAATTGGCTGTAAGTGTGTGGATTTGTTTCTGGGTCTTCTATTCTTCTCCATTGGTCTACGTGTCTGTCTTTGTGCCAATACCATGCTGATTTTATTACTATGGCTTTGTAGTATACTTTAAAGTCAGGTGTTGTGATGCCTCCTGTATGGTTCTTGATTCTAAGAACTACTTTGGCTATTCTGGTATTTTTGTTGTTCCAAATGAATTTAAAGACTGATTTTACTATGCAAAGAATGACCTTGTTAATTAAATGGGTATTGCATTGAATCTATAGATCACTATTAGAAGAATGAACATAAGTATTCTGCCTATTCAAGAACATAGGAAGTACTTCCATTTTCTATAAGAATTTCTTAAATTTATTCATTTAATGTTTATAATTTTCCTTGCAGAGGTTTTTTTCTCCTAGATTAGGTTTATGCCTAAGTATTTTATTATTTGGGAGGAAATTGTAAGTGGAAATATGTTCTGAATTTCTTTTTTTTTTTTTTTTTTTTTGCGTTACTGGGGATTGAACTCAGGGGCATTCTACCTCCGAGCTATACCCTCAGACCTATTTTTTATTCTTTATTTTGAAACCGAGTCTCACTAAGTTGCGGAGTGCCTCACTAGGTAGCTGAGGCTGGCCACGAACCTGGATCCTCTGGTCTCAGCCTCCCGAATGCTGGGATTACAAGCATGCGCCACCACGCCCAGCTTGAATTTCTTTTTTCAGTGGATTTATGGTTGGAATACAGACAAGCTTCTGGTTTTTTAAGATTTATTTTGTATCCAGTCATCTTTATGAATTTTTGATCAGTTCTAAAAGCCTTTTGGTTGAGTTTATTAGTCCTTCTAAGTATAGTATCATGTCATCAGCAAATAGAGATAGTTTCACTTCTTTTCTTATTCATACTCCTTTGATTTCCTTCTCTTGCTTTATTGCTGTGGCTAGAGTCTCAAGTACTATATTGAAAAGGAATAGTGATAGTGGACATACTTATCTTGTTCCTGTTTCTAAAGGGAACTCTTTCAATTTTCCTCATTCAACATGATGTTGGGTTTGGGCCTTTTGTATATTGCCTTTATAATATTGAGTTATGTTCCTTCAGTTCTGATTCTCTGCAGTGTTTTTAGAATTAATGTGTGTTGCATTTTGTCAAATGATCATATGATTTTTGTCCTTAGATCTGTTTATATGGTGAATTACAAGTTTTGCATCTAAGTCAATCAAGTATATTGGCCTGTAGTTTTCTTTTCTTGAACTGCTTCATTTTGTTTTAGTATTAATGGGATGTTGGCTTCATAGAATGTTTTTAGGAGAGTCCCCTTTCTTTCTGTTTCATGGAATTAATTGAGGAGTATTGGGATTAGCTCATATATAAAAGTTTTATAAAATTTTTCTGGGAAACCATCTGGATCTGGACTTTTCTTTAATGGTAGGCTCTATATTGCTGCTTCAGTTTCCTTGATTGCTATTGGTCAGTTTAATTTTTTCTATATCTTCTTTATTCAATTTAGGAAGGTTGTATGTATCTGGAAATTTGTCAATTTCTTCTAGGTTTTCTGTTTTTTGGAATATAGTTTTTCCAAGTAGTTTCTGATGATCCTCTGAATTTCCATGCTGTCTGTGGTAATATTGCCTTTTTAATCTCTTATTTTAACAATTTTGGTTGATTCTATCTTTTTCTTAGTTAGGTTTTAAAACGTAGTATTCATGCTTTCTAATTGAAACTTCACATCCTTTGACCAACATTTCTCTATCAACACCTTCCTCTAGTCTCATATAATGACCATTCTAATCTCTGTTTCTGTAACTTCAACTTTCTTAGAGCCCACATAGAAGTGAAATCATGTGGAACTGGTCTCATTGTGCCTACCATATTTTACTTAGCAGTATATCCTTCAAAATTATCAATATTGTCACAAATGACAAGGGCTCATATATATGTGTATATGTGTTTATCTTATATATTGTATGCCATTTATGTATGTCTTCTTATATGATATACATGAGAGTATGTATTATATATGTATATTTCAGATATATATATATATAACATTTTTTCCACTCATCCATTGATATACTTAGATTGCTTCCATATCTTAGTATTATGAATAATGCTGCAATAACATGAGATTCAGAAATCTCCTTGACATATACATCCTTCACATGTGTATCAAGAAGTGGGATTGAAATTTTTGTAACTGTATTTTTAATTTTCTGAGTAACATTTATTCAGGTTTCTATAAGGGCTGCACTCATTTACATTTCCCAAATTTTGTAAATAATGTATAAAATGACAAATTCTTTGACAAAAAAAGTTGCAAATATTGGCTGGAAAAAAGGAAAAACCTGAAAAGTTAGATGTTTAAAAAATTAAACTTTTTCTCAAAAGCACATTTCATGAAAAATTTCCAAACCCAGTGTATTTCACAAATTATATTAAAGATTTTCAAAATTAAATCTTTTTATTTTGACCAAGGCACAAGGCAATTCAATGAAAAAGGAATATGATTTTCAAAAGCTGGTGTTTAAACAACTGTGTATCTTCAATGCCAAAACAGTAACCAAACAAAACAAACAGGAAAATGAATCTAATCACATAGACCTTATACCTTTACAAACACTAACTGAAAAATGTATCATGGGTGTAAAACCATGTGTGTTTTGAGTAATGTGGGAAAAACATGAATTATTTTAGTGTTCAAGTAAGATACAGATGCTTTAAAACAGAAGAACACATAACTTTCTATTTTTAAAGGTCAATCAGCACTGTAGTACAACTAAAGTTTGCTGAAAAATCTTTATTTTTTCTTAGCAAGGATATAAAAAAAAGGTGTAAAGATAGTGACATTCTTCATGGAAGGGATTCAAACTAAGATGAACTTTCCAGAAAAAAAAAATACAGAAATGTGCCTTTGTCATCACTAGCACATTTTGTTTTTAGCGTAGGGGAAAAGTGCTTAGAATATATCACAAATTAGCTCAGATGGAGTCACTGAGCTTGTAGCATCACAATTTTTACCACTTTTTGGGCATGTCAGTAGAGAGCCTAGGCAAATAACACTATCCTCTATCTTGCTCCTTCCAATTAATTCAAGTTAATTTACCACAAACAATTTAAATACCATAATACAAAGAGACATGCTTAGATGATTCTTAGGTAAAACTTTTCTAAGTCATTTTCTGATTAACAATTATCTCATGTATAATTAGCAGTATTACTCTAAGCCATATTTGCCCTACTCCATTGTGGATATTGATTATAGTCCCTTAATACATTAGTGGCTCCTTCAGGTACAGAAAGAATGTGTTGTTTCTCATTCTCTCACTAATTAGACTGAGCACACTCATGTTTGCCATTTCATCAATCAAGTTGTTTAATTTTAGAGATCTAACTAAAACACTTTTGTTAGCATCCCAATTCCTCTTCAAGCTAAAAATTGTATTTTTATGGTGATCATATGCTTTGTCCACCTTGGGTTTCATAGGGAACTTCCTTAACCTAGTCACTTAGAAAAAAATTTTTAAAAATGTTCAGTCTGTGTAATTCATTTGACTAAATAGAACATAAGGTCATGGGTTTCTTCCTAATGGTATGTCAATATTCAAATATGTTTCTTAGTCAGAAGCCTATTTCCTAAATACACTTAAGACTTTCAGCTTTGCTCATTATATAGACTTACCTCACTTTCTCCATCAGACTTTTATAATCTGCTGATTTATCATAGCTCACAACTTTCAATTTAGGAAATTCTATAAGTGCATGAAGCAACATAGTTTGCTTAACTGGGATAATTACACAGGGTTCAGACCTCAATGCAAGTAAAATAAGATGACAATGGAAGGGTCCTATTATTGATCACACAGGGAGTGAGGCTGCCTGTGCAATTAATTGTTCCAGAAATGTACCCTGCCAAGTATTATTGGCTATGCAAATATCAAATTTTCAACAAATTCTGAGCTACTCCATGTCTAAGGTTATTTGTTTATCTCATTATTTACAATGCCCAGAATCATTTGATGATCTTCCTAGTGAAAGCAGTCTCTTTTCACACTTAGTAATAATCTGACAATATTCATTCATTAAGGATTTATCTAGCAGCTGCATTAAACAGCTTTGAATTCAAACCAATCTCTGCTGAATGACAGCATTTAATGATTTAGAACAAAAGTTTGTATTCTAGATTCAAACACTTTTGAAATAACTTGAGCAAACACATTGAAAGACTGACTCAGTCTAAGCCACTATTTTCCAGAACATTCTATAAGTTTTCTGCACCAGACTCTGAAAATTCAGATTTCCTTTTTGGGACTTTTGAATAAGGCCCAATAGTATTTCGAAAAGAGAACATAATTCATTGAAATATTAGGATCTTTCAAGATTCTGAGCTTTCATTAGCAGTAGAATCAGAGATAGACAAAATTTTATTTCTTACAGTTTAAAGGATAATTAGGAAAAAGTCTATAAAGACTACTTGGCAGGAGCTTGATAAAAAAATTAAAAAGGTTTGAGAAACAGTGACTCAGGTTTTTTGTTGGCTTGTTTCCTTATGCATCTTTTTTTCCCCCATTTTTTTTACCATTTCTTTGAAAGGTATCTTGCTGCACTGAGTAAATTTGGCACCTTCTTAAAATAGATATGGATATATATGGGTCTATTTTTATATATCTAATATGACATTAATCTATATTTTAAACTTGCATCAATAATCAGCAATAAATTCAAAGCAGAGATCTTATTCCTGTGAAGAATAAAGGTTGGAAAAAGCCATGAATTTTTTTCTTCCCAAGTTTACTAATATATGCCAGTCTCTTTTCCAAAAACGTAATGAATAAAGGTACAAAACAATAAGAAAGTATAATTATGGTAATAAGATCTTTCAATTTTAAATTAGGAGATGGAAAAAGAATTTCTCCTCACTCAATAATTCAGAAGTTGTGGAGAGCCATTACGCCCAAAAGACGGCGCGTAGTGGAAGCGACTGTCTGACACAACTCCTTACTAGGGCATGGCCGGGAGATCGGTGCGGAGGTGGGTCCGGCGATATGTTCCTGGCCAATTGGCTTTCAGAACGGGCCGGCTCAGGATTGGTCAGAAGCTAGTATATAAGCTAGGGGCGGAAACGCAATCGGGGCCATTTTCTCTCTGTAAGTCAACTGCCTATCATGATATCAGTTACCTGGAGCAAATGTGTTGGTTCTTTCATGTTATTTCCAATTTTCCTTTGCTTCTTATAGGCATTCCACAGATGGGAGTGGTCAGGAATCTTTTTTCCTTTCATATTAAGATTGAGTGAATTATCATATGAAGATGTTTTTGTAAAAAATGCATAAAATACAATTTTGAGTTATGTAATACTTTATTTTACTTTTTTCAAAATGAGTGTAGTTTGATCACTATATAAATCTGGTTATAGATAGAACAAAAACTAGAAAAGAAAAGCTTTTAAATTAAAATCATTTTTCTTATCAGTGTGATAAGACTACATATAGTGTTTTCTTGATTTGTTCTCTCTTTTTTTGTTGTTCATATTGCTACAAGGTTATGTGTGCAAATATCTTCAGAAAATCAGCTTCTTAAACTTTTGGAATTGACTTATGATCAAGTTAGTGGCCAAAACATGGTTGATTAACTATGAGCTTAAAATTATTTCATCATTCAGTATGTGCAGAAGACCATGACTCATGTTTAATACGATACAAGGTGCATAGAGTGACAGGAAAAACGATCTGATAGGGTAGGCATAAAACACTTTCTGGTAGAATAATGACAAATTTTCAACAAAAGCAAAACATGCAAAGGTTATAAGACATTGTATATGTCATGAAAAGTAATTTGTGACATAAAAACCAAACAGGAGAGTGAAAATTGCAAGTTTTGTTCTACCTATATATCATAAACTAAACAGTACAGTGAACTATGTAGCAGTGAAATAGATGTTTCAGAACACACAGTTCATGGAAGCACAGATAAGATTATAAAAATATTTAGGGGTGAATTTTAGATATATGTAGGGAGTTGACAGCCCCCCACCCTTCTGAGAGAGGATAGCCCCCACCCTTCCTGAGACAGGACAGCCCCCACCCTTCTGGACTCATCCTAGCCCTGGCAACAGGGCTCCACCAATCCTCTGCCTTCTTTGCGTTACCTTTTCCCGCACTCTAAAAGTTTCCCCACCTCTGTACATTCCTATAATAGGCTGAACTAATACAAAGTCAGGGTTCGTGCCATGATTCCACTACTTTGGAGGAGGCTGAACTACAACTCGAGTTGGCAATAAACCCCCTTCTTGCTTTTGCAGTAGTCTATGTGCAGTGATTGTTTCTTGGAGGTGCACCACCAGATTTGTGCATAACATCTTGGGGCATTGGCCGGGAATCTGGGTCCCCAAAAGACCTTCACTCACCTCCAGGGTAGAAGGAGTTTATTTGGTTGGTGCCAGCAGGGAGGCTTGCGCTCCCATTTGGAGTTGGAGGCTGAGGGGGCTGCAGGGAGGCTTGGCTTGCATAGCCGATCTACCATTTGTGTCTGTGGGCCCACTGTGGGACTGGCAGAAGACCTAGGTGGATGCTCTGGAAGGTCGCCCATCAGGAGGTAAGGGAGAAGTCCCTGTCAAACCCAGTGGATTCCCAGGAATGGTGGACATGGTGGACACCGTTCGGTAAGAACTAATGGGAAATCTGGAAAGGAAGCGTGCAGCATAAAAAGGCCTATCTGTTTGTTCAGTGTTTGTCAGTGGTCTCCTGTCCAAGTTGTGTTGTGTGCCTGATTATCAGTTTCTTCCTCATACGCATAGTCTTTATCTATTTCTCCATAATGGGACAGACTCCATCAACTCCCTTGTCTCTGATGATTAATCATTTTTCTGATTTCAGAACTCAGGCACGTAATCTCTCACTGGAGGTAAAAAAAGGGTCAATTAATCATCTTTTGTTCCACAGAGTGGCCAACTTTCAACGTGGGGTGGCCCATGGAGGGGACTTTGGATCTAAACATTATTGCTCAGGAATAGGCCCTGACCCTAGCGGTCACTCAGAGCAGATGCCTTATATTCTCTCTTGGCAAGGATTAGTAGAAAACCCCCCACCCTGGCTAAAATTTTTTGTCCCTGAGTCTCCAGGGCCCCAAGTTTTGGCAGCAAAGCAGGGACCATCCTGAGTCCCCAAATTAGAAAATGCTCCACCTAAGGTGATGCAGGACTCAGGCTTATACCCCAGTCTTTTAGACCTAGATGTGGAAGGAGTTCCTTCCGCTTATGCTCCCCCACTGGTCACGACACAGTCTGCCCCAGTGGATTCATCTGGATCATTGGTGAGCCCTCCAGCGGCCAGTTTGAGGCTGGCCTTTGGCTCCTGCTCCCACCGGCCCCCAAGCGCCAAGGCTGGCCTGGGAAGAGGGAGAGAGGACCTATCAGTATTGGCCCTTCTCTTCCAGTGATTTGTATAACTGGAAGTCTTAGAGTGTCCCCTTCTCTGAGAAACCACAGGAATTAACTGACTTGACTGACAATAATTACTTAAAGTTTTATTTACTACTGAAGAATGGGAGAGGACCCTGACTGAAGCCAGGAGGTTGATGCCGGGAGATGACGGAAGACCGACCACCCAGCTGAATCTCATCGATGGGATCTTTCCCCTGACTCACCCAAATTGGGACTTTGACCAGGGTGAAGGTGAGGAGCATCTCCAAGTGTACCTCCAGGTTCTAATAGCTGGTCTCCGTGCAGCAGCTAGAAAGCCGACCAATTTGGCCAAGGTATATGCAGTTAAACAGGAACCTAATGAGAGCCTTGCAGTTTTATTAGAAAGAATTCTTGATGCCTTTAGGCAGTGCACCCCTGTGGATCCTAAGGCAGAGGAAACAAAGGCAGCTGTGATTTTAGCCTTTGTGAATCAGGCAGCCCAGATATCAGGAGGAAACTTCAGAAGCTGGATAGATTGGGGGACCAAACTATTCCAGACCTGCTCCGGGTAGCAGAAAAGGTATACAATGCTAGGGAACCCCCGGAGGAGATATGGGAAGATAGGGAGTTTCAGGCTAAAGAAAATAAAAGAAATCAAAAGGAGTTGGCTAGTATATTTTTTGCAGGGCCGGGGCGGGGCGGGGGGGGGGGGTGGGCAGGGACAAGAAAGGCAGGCAGAGCAGGGCCTGGTAGGACTACAGGAGACCGCACTGATTAGAAAAAGACCAGTGTGTACATTGCAGAGATAAAGGACACTGGGCTTGAGAGTGCCCAAAGAAGAGGATGAACTCTAAGCGTGAAAGTTGCCCAAGTACAGTCAAAGCCCGCTAAGGTCCTGCTTGCAGGGGGAGAAAGTAACTAGAGGCAACAGGACTCGGTTCCCTCCCTGAGTCCTGGATAACTTTGAAAGTGGAGGGGAAACCGGTGGACTTTATGGTGGATACTGGAGCACAGTATTCGGTAATCAATAAGCCTGCGGGAAAGCTCTCATCAAAGACTAGTTGGGTAAAGGGGCAACAGATTCTAAACCTTACCAATGGACCACACAGCAAAAAGTGGACTTGGGGTCTAAACAAGTCTCACACTCTTTCCTGGTCATCCCTGAGTGCCCTGTCCCTTTAATGGGGTGGGACCTCCTGACTAAGATAAGAGCTCAGATCCTTTTCGAAGAAGACAATATACAAGTGACTGATGGTGAGAAATGCCCCATTCAGGTATTGACTATGATGTTGAGTGATGAGTACAGGATATATGAGAGCCCTGGACCCCAGGAACTGCCTCCATCCATGGATGCATGGGTATGGGACTCCCCTGAGGCTTGGGCAGGGAAAACAGGTATTGGAATGGCAAAACAACAAGTCCTAATCCTTGTGAGGCTAAAGCCCAGCACCCAGCTGGTCAGGGTCAGTCAATACCCAGTGCCCCAAGAGGCCCGACAGGGGATCACACCTCACATACAAAGACTCTTAGATGCTGGTATTTTGAAACGCTGCCAGTCGACTTGGAATACCTCACTCCTCCCCTTTAAAAAGCCAAAGGGATTCAATTACCAGCCAATGCAGGATTTAAGAGAGGTAAACCATTGAGTTGAGGACATACATCCAACCGCACCTAACCCATATACTTTATTAAGCAGTCTGCTACCCTGGCAAACTTATTATTACTCCATCCTAGACCTCCAGGATGCATACTTCAGTTTGTCCTTAGCTTCACAGAGTCAGAACATCTTCGCTTTCAAATGGCTGGATGAGGATTTGGGTACCATGAGCCAGCTGACCTGGTAGTGGCTACCTCAGGGCTTCAAGAACTCTCCAACCCTTTTTAACTAGACCCTGAGTGAAGATTTGAGGGAGTATTGAATAACACACTCCAATATGACGTTATTACAGTATGTGGATGACCTGCTGAGCACCCACCCTAGCCTTAACAGACCCCTCAAAGCCCTTTCTGTTGTATATCGATGAGAAAAAGGGAATAGCAAAGGGGGTACTGGCTCAGACCCTGGGACCTTGGAAACGACCAACCGGTAGCCTACCTATTAAAAAAACTAGATCCAGTAGCAGCAGGATGGCCCCCATGCCTCCGAATGATAGCGGCCACTGCCTTGTTGGTTAAGGATGCAGATAAACTGACCTTTGGGCAACAATTAACCATAACTACCCCACATACCATTGAGGGTATTCTAAAGCAGCCCCCAAACTGGTGGATAACCAATGCCCGGCTGGCCCATTACCATTATCCTGCTAGATGTTCCCAGCATACTCTTCCAGAACCCTGCCACTTTAAATGCAGCTACCTTAATGCCTATCCCAGAGGCTGAGGGTCCGGTGCATGACTGTATTGAAGTCTTGGCAGAGTGACTTCAGTCCAAAGGGACCTAAGAGACCAGCCTCTGAACCAGAGTGATTACATATGGTTCACAGATGGGAGCAGTGTTATGCAAAATGGACAAAGATATGCTGGGGCAGCAGTGGTGGACAACAAGGACAAGGTAATATGGGCTGACAGCCTACTGAAGGACACCTCAGTACAGAGAGTGGAGGTAATTGCATTAACTCAGGCCTTGGAGTGGGCTGAAAATAAGCGACTGACTATATACCCTGATAGCCGCTATGCCTTCGGGAAGTTACATGTGCATCGAGAATGAGGTTTCATGACAGCAGAAGGAAAAGACATGAGAAGTAAGTCAGAGATATTGGACCTCTTGGCAGCTGTACAGAAGCCAAAAGAGGTAGCTGTGATCCATATCCCGGGCCATCAAAAAGGGGATAACCCAGAGGCGAGAGGCAACCAGGTGGCCAATCAAGCAGCACGGATAGCTGCTATGGCAACAGAAAATTTTAAAACCCCCTATGTTATGACTGCACAACTGCCTATGCCAGGGGCAAATCCCTTGCCACCATTGCCCAAGTATTCTTAGGAGGAGGTTGCTTGGATGCAAGAAAAGTTAAAAGCAAAGTCAGGCCAGAATGGATGGTACGTGGCCACTGGAGGAAACTGGATTCTCCCCGAGGATTTGGAAAAACACATGATCCAACAACTTCACAGGTCTACACATTTTGGAGAAAAAAAGCTTCTTTCTTTACTTGAAACAGCTGACATAAAGTTCCAGCACCAGCAATGGATGGTCCAGGAGATAATTGAGGACTGCGATGCCTGCCAGGTCATGTGACCAGGGAAAAAGTCTAATCAACACACAGGTACAAGGGAAAAAGAGTGGAGGCTGGGATGGTTCTGGGAAATAGATTATATGGAAGTAAAGCCAGGCAAGTATGGGTATAGGTATCTATTAGTTATGGTGGATACCTTTTTGGGGTGGGTGGAGGCCTTCCCTACAAAGAGGGAAACAGCTATTATAGTAGCAAAGAAATTGTTGGAAGAAGTAATACCTAGATATGGAGTTCCAATTACTATAGGGCTAGACAATGGATCCTCCTTTGTAAGTAAAATTATACAAGGACTTTCACAAGCCTTGGGGACTAATTGGAAATTGCATTGTGAATACAATCCTCAGAGTTCTGGGCAGGTAGAAAGGATGAATAGAACATTAAAGGAGACTTTAACTAAATTGGCAATGGAAAATGGCGGAGACTGGGTCATGCTCCTTCCCTATGCCTTATACAGAGCTAGAAATATGCCCTACATGCTTAATTTAACTTATTTTGAAATCACGTTTGGTTCTCCACCCCCCATCCTGCCACTGAAGCTGATTCTGAATTCCTTGCAGGGGCCCAAAGAATTACTTGAAGTTTCAGGGCATACAAAGAGATATTTGGCCGACTCTCAGTGCCCTGTATACAGACAGCATAGGCCCTCAAACCCTAGTCCAAGACGTTGAACCCAGAAATTGGGTCTGGGTTAAGTGGCATCACCATAAGACATTAGAGGCTAGATGGAAAGGGCCTTACGTGGTTGTCCTTGTTACCCCAACTGCCCTAAAGGTGGACAGCATAGGACCCTGGATACATCACTCCCAGATCCAGAAGGCCAGTGAGAAGGACATCAAGAGAGTCCAAAAGGAGTGGGCAATGACAGCCAACCTTCACAACCCCTTGCAGCTCACATTGATGGCTCGGAAGTCGTGACAAGTTATTGGCAATAACCATGTCGACTGCTCATCATGGACCGCCATACTTCATCGAAGTCGCCTTTGTGGACTTTGGTACCTTGCAACCTCTTTTTGATAGGACTATCAGCTGAGGGTACAGACACCATCACCCACCAACCTCTTGTGAGCACCTCACTTAGAATTCTGTTCCCCATTCTCCCCTTGGTAGTAGGCACCCACTCAAAAAACCCCACATACTCCCTATCAATTGACCTGCAAGATAATCAACTGGGAGACACAGGAACTCTACAATCAGACCTCCAGAATTGTGTCCTTAAATACTTGGTACCCAGATTTATTTTTCAACTTAGAACAAGTGGGGTTAGTAGATGAAATGGAGAGAGGACTGTGGAAGAGGCAACAAAGAAGGGTCTCCCTGAGCCACAATGGGTACTATGCTTGTCCAGGGTTCAGAACAGGCAGTCAGAGATGAACGTGTGGGGGAGTAGAGTCCCTCTATTGTAAGGCCTGGTCCTGTGTAACTACTAATGATGAAGAATGGAAGTGGCCAGAATCTCCCTTGTACATTGTAATGTCCTATGTGCAACCTTGTATGAGGATGTGGTACTCAGAATATTGTAACTTGATTCGTGTTAGGTTCACTGAGAAGGGAAAATGACAGACTCACTGGACATCAGGGCTGGTTTGGGGAGTATACCTTTATCAGAGGCTGTATTTTGGGATGCTAATTCAGATCAAGCTCCAGGCCACCCCAATCCAGAGTGCCCAAATAGGGCCTAATAGAGTTCTGACTCAGGAGACCCCCAAACAGGCCTTTGGGCCCAAAGAGGGGGAAGATTCACCAACAACCCTGACAAGGTCCCCACTTAGCGAAATGACCAAAACTCAGGGATATACGACACCTACCCATATCCCAATAGATTCACTCTGGGTACTAATCTAGTCTGCTTATGATGCCCCAAATCTTTCCAATCCTAATGTTACAGAAGCCTGCTGGCTGTGCTATGATATGTGCCCCACCCCATTTTATGAAGCTGTGGGCTTAAACTTAACCTATAGCATCTCCCAGGAGACCAACCCCTCCATCTGTGACTGGGGAAACCGGAAGGTGGTATTGACTCTGCAGGAAGTATCAGGGCAAGGAATTTGTGTAGGGACTGTGCCTCAGGACAAGAAGGCTCTATGTTCCCAACAAGCCTCCTTACACCAGAGCACAGGATGGATCATCCCAGGAGGTGGAGGCTGGTGGGTTTGCTTTAAGACTGGCCTCACTCCTTGCTTAAATGTACAAGTGTTCAACTGGTCCAGAGAGTAGTGCATTATGGTAACTGTATTCCCTAAAATATTATACCACCAGGAGGAGTAGCTGTATTCTTGCTGGGCATCCCATCCCCACTTTAAGAGGGAGCCCATAACAGCTGTAACCCTAGCTAAGGTCTTTGGCCTGGGCCTTGCAGGGGTGGGAACTGGGATTGCATCCCTTGCAGTCTACCACCAAGGCCTGTCAGCCTTGCGGGTAGCCATAGATGAAAATTTAGGAAGATTAGAGGCTTCCATAACACTCTTGGAGAGGTCACTCACCTCATTGTCACAGGTGGTGTTTGCAGAACTGGAGGGCATTAGATCTGGTGTTCCTGCAACAGTGTGGGCTCTGTGCAGCTCTAGGAGAAGAGTGCTGTTTTTATGCAGCAGAGTGCTGTTTTTATGCTGTTTTATGTAGTGAGAGAGTCCATGGCCAAAGTCCGAGAGGGCCTCATCAAAAGGAAGAAGGAATGGGAATCACAAGAAGGGTGTTTTGAAAAGTTGGTTCGTTCCACGATTCCACTGTGTTGGAGGAGGCCGAACCCCAATTTGAGTTGGCAATAAACCCCCTTCTTGCTTTTGCAGTCCTCTGTGTGCAGTGATTGTCTCTTGGAGGGGCACCCCCAGATTTGTGCATAATGATGTGAAATTCGTCAAATATTGTTAGCTAAGTAAATAAACAACCAAAAATATTTAGAAGACACTACTTACGTTAGTAAGCTGTGCTACATAATACTGTATATATTTTATAACTATTAAGATATTTCTAAGTTCTCTTAGGGTAGAATAATTTCATTTTTTATCTTTGGATTCTCAATAGTGTTAGTATATTCTAGTCACATGAAATGTTACTTTCATGTTTCTAATATCCAACAAAATTAGTGAATAAAAATGCAGTTCTTAATTGAACATTAAGAATTTTCAGTGGAGTCATGATCATATTATCACTAAATTTCTACTGCATATTAATGAAATCATCCTTTTTATGTCCCATTTAAATATTTAATTATTAACAGATGAGGTATTTGAAAATTGATGAAGCAACATTAATGATATCAAATTTCTTGGTATCCAATGGTTGGAGGTGATTGGTTTGTGCCAAATATTTCTAAATACTAGTATATGTACAACCATTTCTTCATCAAAGATTTGTCATTTGTTTACATTTCTAAATATCAATGTCTTCATTTGTAAAATATAGATAATATTAATACTTTTACCATGGTATTTTCCATATTTATTAGAAAGAAATATAAAATACTTATTACAATATCTTTTGCATTATAAGGTCCTTTAATATTGGCTCATAGCATTATTTAAATTTACTGTTAAGGTGAAGGTGATTGACAGAGAAATCCTCCTTCCCTATAATAATTGATAAAGCTACTTTATATTACTATACTGAAAATTACACTCAAATTTGCTTAAGGAAATAAATAAATACACACAGATTTGTGTTTATAAAAATTAATAGCAAATAAATAGGCACTAAATATTTTATAGTGCACAAGACATTAAGATAACAAGAAAATAAGTATTAAGATTTATAAATTAGAAACTGGAAACCGTAAAACTCAAAGAATATCAAGTGTAGTTAATGTCACTAAGGAAACAATAAATTCAAGTGAAGATATCAATGAATCCCAGTAAACATATCAGTAAGGTATGCAAATAATTTATAATGTAAATATTCTGAAAGGAAGACTATTAAAGCAGGTGACAGTACAACAGGGTTGACTAAATTATGGCCTGATGGCCAAATAGGATACACTATATAAAGAATGACCTTGTGAATACAGCAAGAAAATCTAGGACACCATTGTATACTTTCTGAAACTGAATGCACTTGCCAAGCCATATACACAGATACATAGGCAAAAAGAGGAAGTCTTCTCACATATTTTAAGCACAACACTGAGAAGTTTTTGGCTGATCACTAAGCTGTGATAACACAGGGATGAATGAAGACTCCCCCCGCATCCTGCCAAAAAAAAAAAAAAAAAGCCTAAAAACAAACAAAAAATGAGCAGGAAAATCTGCAATCTTATTTTGTAGTAGAACATTTCACAGAACTATCCCATGCCAACTGAAAGGCAAACCACAAAAAAATAGAAACCAAATAAAATCAAAACAGAACAAAACAAGCACAGTTACAAACAAAAATGCCAACCAAAAGTGGTAGTTTCCAAATTTGCAACATTATATTTTCTAAAGTTCCAAGCTTTGTATGAACATTATAATCAATGTAAAAATCTCTGCAAATTGGTCTTCTTTTTTATACTATTTAAAGAAAATAATGTATAAAGCAATGATAATACAGTTTTAGTGCACTTGTAACACATATGACATATATGATGGAAATAGAAAAACATAGCTTACTGGTACAAAATTTTATATTTTACTAGAACCAGATTAAAAAAAGAAAGAAAAAATTTAGTGTTAATTAGAGGTAAATTTTGTCAAATTAAGATTCTTGAAGTAATTCCTAGAACAAATAGAGGAAAATAATTTTTAAAAAGAAGTAAAAATTAATAAAGGAATTAAATTATTATTAGAAAATATTTTTCTGGATAAATGGTTTGTATATGGACAACAAATGGAAGAAAAACAGATGAAACATGCATAAAATAATAGCAAAATGATAACTTTCAATGTTAACATGTCAATATTAAGTGTGAGTAGATTAAAATTTTTGATTAGGGGGGAGTATTTCTTAGACTATATAACTAATGAGATTTATCTATAAGATATCTACAAGAGAAATAGTTTCAATTTAAAAAGAATTAGGTTGAAAATAAAAAATGGGATATTATAATAATACCATTGATGCAAAATTCAACCATAATAAAGAGAGAATAACTATAGTGATATTAAAAAAAAGATAAACTTGAAGAAAAGCAATGCTACCAGACATAAAGAGGATAACTTATGATAAAGAAGTCAGTGTATTAAGAAGGTTAAACTAGTATAAACCTATATACACCTTCAATATACATTAAACAAAAATTGACAGAATTGGAAAGAAAACAATTCATCAATATTAGTTTGATGCCTTAAAATCCCATTTTCAGCAATGTACAGAACAACCAGAGAAAAGCTCAGTATACATACAAAAGATTTGAGCAAAACTATCAACCAACATGACTTAACTGACATTTACAAAACATACCACATAGCAGCAACAGAATATATAATTTCAAACACACATGAAACTTTTTTTATGACAGAATAATTTTGGGATATTCAAAAGGAATCTCAGTAAATGTAAAAGTACTGAAATCATATAACATATATTCTAACCTCAGTAAAATAAATTAGAAATGAAAAACAGGGTATCTGGAAATTCTTTCAATAACCTAAATTTAATACAAATCTTTATAAATA
The DNA here is from genome assembly GCA_004027655.1 of Graphiurus murinus. Classification (NCBI taxonomy): domain Eukaryota; kingdom Metazoa; phylum Chordata; class Mammalia; order Rodentia; family Gliridae; genus Graphiurus; species Graphiurus murinus. Next base: position 3,301 of record PVLC010001919.1, on the reverse strand, counting down.
ACTAATTAGATAGAGAAATAATATCAGAAAACATTCTAAACTCAAAACCTAAAAAGCATTCACAAAATAGACATTATAATCATTAGAATACAACATAATAACATAAAAAAGAAATAGAGAAAATCAATGCAAAAAATTTGGCTGTTTGGAAGACCAACTAACCTTACAAGCCTCTAACTAAGCTAACCAATAAAAAGGAGGTGATTAGCTGAGGATTGTGAATTTTGAGGAAGCATACCACCTCTTATCACGTCACATCATATCAAATATATATATATATATGTATATATATATATATTAATCTGAGGGTAATGTATTATACTTTCATGTAATATATACTTGTAATATTCTATTTTTTGCAATATATTATTACTTTTTAAATATTACTTTTCTATACTGTCATAACCCAATATGTCAGCCTGGCTAAAGGTCTTGATCAGCTGATTAGTACCTATCCCAATCACTTCATTTACCAGAATTTTATTAGCCAGGCCATTATTCACCAGCCTTGATCAACCCAGGTGCAGATATACTATAAAGGACAGTCTCCATGCCTATTAGCCTGTAAAATTATTCAATTAGCCAATCTACAAGAAATCTGCAAAATTTAGCTTTCTTCATTCTACTTGCTCTATATATGCTGTCCCCGTATGGATTCATCTTTCAATTACTCAATACTGGGGTGTATCCTCCTTTGCTGGCACATGTGACAGTCTTTTCTGTTTTTTCACTACTCATTTGTCTTTGTTATATCCCAACATCCAAAAACAATTTAATCCTATAAATAAGGAATCTCTTAGGGCTGAGACAATATTACAGTTTCATTGCCACCCTTGCCAGCATAGCAAGACCATGCTTCAAGAATAAAAAATAAAATAGTGCTGCAGGTGTAGTTCAGAGTTAGAATGCTCCTGGGTTCAATCTCCAGTACCAAAAACACAGAAAAATAATATTTTACATTTTTAAATAAATGGATAAATCATGTTAACATGCCTCATCATTGGTGATGTTCACCTTGATCATTCAGTTAATGCTTAAATCCATGTTTTACTCCTTTTACTCTATTCTTTGGAAGAAAAGCCACAAAGTCCTGCTCAAACTCAGGGAGAGTGTATAATTGGGTCACACAGTTGTAGTACTAGTTTTTGAGGAACCTCCAATCTGATTTTTATAATGGTTGCCCTAATTTACAATTTCACCAACAACTTATGAAAGTCCTATTTTCCCACATCCTCAACAGTATTTATTGTGTCCTTGATAATTGTCATTCTAACCAGAGTTAGAAGGGATCTCAGTACAGTTTTGATTTGCATTTGCCTGATTTCTAGTGATGTTGAACATTCTTTCATATATTAATTGGCCATTTATTTTATTTATTTATTTATTTATTTATTTATTTATTTATTTATTTATTTATTTATTTATTTATTGTGGTACTGGGGATTGAACTCAGGGGCATTCTACCTCTGAGCTATACCCCTAGCTCTATATTTTATTCTTTATTTTTGAAACTAAGTTGCAGAGTACCTCACTAGGTAGCTGAGGCTGGCCGCGAAGGCGGATCCTCAGGTCTGGCTTGTAGGTGTCTTCAGAGTTGGGCCCTTTTGGTAGTTTAGGTACATGCTATGCAGACAACTGAATATATGGTGTACATCATCTGCAGTTACTCCTCCAGTCTTGTCAATGCTGTGTGGTCTGATATATTATGGTAGAGACACGCTGAGGTTCTTTGTAGACATGGTGTTCACAATCTTTTGTTTTTCCTCTTTGCTATTGTCAACAGGGGTGAATGACCAGGAGCAGGTGTATGCTTTTCCTCTCCAGGCCTTCCTACTTGGGGTTGGATTACTGACTAGGGGCTTTACTTTCCCCTATTTTTTAAGCTAAAGTATGTGCTAAGGTTCAAGCAGGACTGGGTCATGGGTAGAATAAAAAACGGATTGTTCTTAGCTTTTCTGGAAGTGTCTATTTAGTTCACTTGCCCATTTTTGTGATTGGATTATTTGCTTTTTTGGTGGTAAGTTTCTTGAGTTCTCTGATTTTATCTATTCTAGATGTTAGTCCTCTATTGGAGGAGTAGTTGGCAATAATTTTCTCCCATTCTGTCAGCTCACTGTTGAGGTTCTTGATAATTTTGTTTGTTTGTTTTTTCTGCAAAAATATAGAGCTACTTTTCTTTCATCTAATTTTTCTGCTTCTATTTTAATTCAGGAACTTTTACTGAATAAAGATACTTCATTCTATCTTTCAAGTCTCCTAATCTGCTTGAAAATTTATATTATCTTATCTCACTGTACTTAATCCTGTATACATATTTTAAAACCATCTTCATTCTGAATCTATATTGATAATTCAGTTTTTTATTTAACTATTCAGTTTTTATTTAATTATTTGAGCTCTTATGTTGTTTATTTTATTATTTATGAAGTTTTGGGGGGGAGTTAACATTTTCTTTGTTGTTCTCTATATGCCTTCTTCATATTACCAATGATTTTTTTTACTTCAATGAACATAATTATAGCAACACCACTTCATTTACCAAGTGCCTGATAATGTATTAGCTATGTTCTATTAATAAATTTATATAATACCCACAAGACACTTCTGAGGTAGAGTCTGTTTTCTCTTATAGAATATAAATCTGAGATGCTGAGAACTCCTTCTCTAGAAAGACACATCAGATAAATTGCAGTTTTGATAGGGACATACTAAGTATGAATGTCTTGCCTATGACCATACCACCCTGAACACATCTGATCTTGTTTAAATATGAGTGCTTTATATTCTGAAGTCCAATAATTTCTCTATTTCAAGGAAATATGTTCTAATTTGGCTTTCTGATATTTCTTTGAGCTTCTACCCCCTAAAAGTGTGACATATTTTCTTTGATAGTTTTTTTTTTTTTTCAGTACTGGGGATTGAACTCAGGGGCATTCTACCTCCGCATTCTACCTCTGAGCTACACCTCCAGCCCTATTTTTTATTCTTTATTTTGTTTATTTTTTATTTTTATTTATTTATTTTTTTTAATTTTTTATTGTAGTAACTCGTGCAATATAGCATACATCTTTGTTAAGTACAAATTGTTAACAACATATTTGGATTTTACTCAGCCATAAAGAAGAATAAAATCATGTTCTTTGCAGGGAAATGGATGCAACTGGAAAACATTATGTTGAGTGAGATTAGTCAGTCACAAAGAGTTAAGAAGCATATGTTCTCCCTAATATGTGGATGCTAGGGAGAAGATGGGGCATAGGAGGGTCTCTAGATGAAAAAGAGAGATCCTCGATAAGCAAAG